>APFE031301129.1:0-41340 GCA_000404065.3 Pinus taeda
GAGTATACATATTAGTATGCACAGACTATATGACTAAATGGGTAGAGGCCAAAGCACTCATTAAAGCTAATGAAGAAGCAGTATTAACATTCTTATTTGAAGAAATCTTTATTAGATTTGGATTACCCAGAGAATTAGTCACCGATGGAGGACCTCCTTTTAATTCCCATGGCTTCAAAGACACGCTCCATAAATATCATATCAATCACAAAATGACTACACCATACCACCCCCAAGCAAACGGGCAGGTGGAAAGTACTAACAAGGTCATTGAAGCCATCTTGACAAAAACGATAAAGGAGAACAGAAAGGACTGGTTTCAGAGATTACCTGAAGCCTTATGGGCCTATAGAACTACTTGGAGAAATACAACAGGCTTTTCACCCTATGAGTTAGTCTTTGGAAAGAATGCCATTTTTCCTGTGGAATTTGAAATCAAAACCCTGAGAACAGCCCTAACTGTTAACCTGGATTTAACTGATGCACAAACAGCCAGGTTGCAGCAGCTCCAGGAATTGGACGAGAAAAGACTGGAAGCCGTCCATCAAACAATGATGATACAACAAAAAAGAAGCAAATGGCATGACAAAACCATCAAGCAGAAGCAGTTCCAGAAAGGTAATTGGGCTCTACTTTATGATTCTCGTTTTGAGAACTTTCAGGGCAAATTAAGAACAAGGTGGTTAGGACCATATGAAGTGGATGCTGTTTTTCCAAACGGGACGGTCAGACTTTTAACAATTGATGGGAGCAGAACACCACTGTTAGTAAATGGCTACCGACTTCGGTTATCCAGCGGCCGGTTTCTAAGGAAGATTTTAAAACCACCTGCATGGCAATAAAACAGTATTCCTTTCCAGGGGAACTTGCTACCCCTCAAAGCACTTGAATTTTTATTACTTATGCAATTTCTTTAGGTTAGATATTATGTTTTTAAGAAACTAATAAATCCTGTCAAGGATTACGATATTATATTTCAGTATTTTGCAGATTTTAGCTTGGGAGGAAGCCGGAAGACAAGAATTTTCGAAGAGGTTAATGCGCGAACATGGAATTCCCTGTTGCTGCAACACCACATTCCGTTGCTGCAACACCATCCCCGTTGCTGCAACACCATTTCTTGTATTGCAACATTATTTCTCGTTGCTGCAACACCACCCCCCGCTATCCAAAACATCATTCCCATTTCTGCAATATCATTCCCGTGAGTACAGTGTTAAGAATTTACTGCACAACATAAATAATTACTGAGAGGAATAAATATAAAAATTAACCAGCAATAACCATAAACACATAAATACACATGTTTATCCGGGAAAACCCCAAAATCTGGGGAAACCCAATCATAATTAAATTCATTATCCTTGGCCAAAACCTGGCCATTCCGGGCCAAGTGAGCTTCACCGCTCCCTCCAGGCATTCATACAATTGAGTCCTTCAGCCTTTTTTAGGCTCCATTCATATATACCACGGGTAGAATACCATGTGTGCACAATACCATGTGCCCCAACATCCCCACTATTTTTACCTCGTCAACTTTTGACTCTCTGAGTCAAGTTTACTACCATTTCCCCCTTAACTTGACTTGGGTTTTTCTTTACAACTCGCCAACCTGCAAGTGAGACAATCCGTCACTCTAGCTCTTACCTCCTCTCAAGTTTTTACTCGGGGTATTGTTAACCTGACATCCCCCCTATCACCTAGGTCTAACCCAGACTTTACCGGCGATCACCCAGGGGTACATATGCCTTACCAGGTCTTACAGTAGTATGCCCATTTACATGCAATAATTTTGACTTCATTAATTTTATTTTTTATTTTTTATTTTTTGTTTATTGTTGCTACTATTCTGATCCATCTTCTCTCAATTGCGGGCAGCCTGGTTTTGTTTCTTTGCTGCCTTCTTGCCAAGTTTAACTGCCTTTAATTTCTGAGATGAATCCTTGAAACCCTCGCTTAGGGTGACTTCACCAGAAGGCCTTGATATGAATCTGGAGCGTGATAACATGCAATGCTTCTTGTTAGCTCCAAAAAATACCTTGATTGGCATCACCTGACTGCTCGAGATTCCGACATGCCTTCGATCAATGCTCTTGTCCTTCCTCATGGAGCCTACCATTGCTAACACATCTCTAAAATCACCGCTCTAATACTTCCAGGACCATTTCACACACCGATCTCATACATACACAATCATTTTGAGTGTCTTTGACTGCACCATTGAATCTCACTCGATGTCCATGAGCTCTTGATTCGCTCCCATGATCCTTCACGCTGCATTCACATCTGAACACAGATTTCTCGTGCTGTTCTTCCTTTCGGTTTCCCTTTGTTGACAATGTCAATTCCAACTACATATTTCTTTGTCGTGTTATCATGTTCCCTCCAGCAGCCAACACACCTCCTCTCCTTTCCATGACAAATCAGCAGGACATCCGGGTTTCAAGAGTTCTGCGCATACCTCCATGACACCGCACATTCCATGCGAGGTACCACCATCTCACCGCACTGCTCGACTTGTTCCGTCCTCCCCATTTGGATCACCTGCAGGCAACTTTCCAGGCTACAATGAATCCTTTCACGACATTGACATGATCACCAATCCTACCAAAATTCCGCCTTCAGGTCAACGAGTGCTACTCTTGAATCTGTGTCTCTGCAGCAGATACCCATGACATTGACACTAGAGTACTTCCATTCACCGTTTGGCATGTTGATCTATCGCCGACATGGGCGGCCGAGTGTTGTTCTCAAGCAGATGACTTTCTCGGACAAAGCATGGCGCAGCCTCGTACATCCTTTTCAGACATCGCTCTCAGCGATTGCAGGGTCCGTGACACCTTTTTTTCTGGGTGTCCTCCACCCCTCCCTTTCGATCGCTCACTCTCAGAGCTGACGCTTCTCGCCGCTTCTCCCTTGCTCTAGCTTCATCTTAGAATTGGCTACATACTAAACCCGAACAATATGTCCTTCGTCGCATGTTTTCGGCCATAGAGGCCTTGCCAATGGAGATTCACAAAGTTAGCTAAACAAGCAAGAAAATCCTTTACTGAAGGCATACATTGGAAGCCCAAACCCTCAACTTGGCTCTGATACCAATTGTTAAGAATTTACTGCACAACATAAATAATTACTGAGAGGAATAAATATAAAAATTAACCAGCAATAACCATAAACACATAAATACACATGTTTATCCGGGAAAACCCAAAATCCGGGGAAAAACCCAATCATAATGAAATTTCATTATCCTTGGCCAAAACCCTGGCCAATCCGGCCAAGTGAGCCTTCACCGCTCACCTCCAGGCCATTCATTACAATGAAGTCCTTCCAGCCTTTTATAGGCTCCATTACATATAATACCACGGGCAGAATACCATGGGTGCACAATACCATGTGCCCCAAAACCATCACTATTTAACCTCGTCAACTTTTGACTCTATCCTGAGTCAAGTTTACCTAACATACAGCATCATTTCCTGACTCCCATCACTCTAGTACATTTCCCATCCTCACAACTTTTTCTTTCCGGTAATTCCCTATCACCAAACACCAATTTTGGTGTTCCAATACCGTTTCCCGGACACAAAATACTTTTTCCCGGTTAAATTCACTCATGAGAACGAGAGTTATCACTGTAGCCCCAAGCAATAAATTACGATAAAAGATACCGCTCCTTATGACGACTATGACATCTGACTATCATTCCCGTCATTATCATTACAAATTACCGATACTCCCACACCTTCAAATCCGTGGTAATCATTGTGACTCAGCGGAAGACGAGATAAGACTTTTTGACGCAACAATAAAAAAAGGTAAAATACAAGGTACGCACGTTTATCAATGGGTATTAAATAATAGATAATGCGGTGAAAGCTGATAGGGCCATCAATTAGTTATATTTCCAATCAAATCGCTCACACGTAGAGGGGGGGAGTACCAAAGCAATTCCAATAATGATATACCACGCCAACTGCCGCCACCCTTAATTCTCCCGGTAATATGTAAAAGTCACCCTATCGCTGCATGCTACCATTTACGACGCGTTACTCTGATCTGAAATTGGGAGCTCGGCTCTGAACTTGGAAAATTACTGAGCAACAGCCATGGGAGGACCTCTTATCACATATGAACCCGCATCGACAGCAGTCCTGGAACTTTATCCGGACATTTACCAAATATTCTTGCAAGCAGGCTGGATAGAATATTTCAGGAGACTTCCGGACTTTAACGAGCAACAAGTCCTGGAATTCATATTCAACTTAAGAGAGGGATTCTCTGTCGTGCAGGGAATTCAAATTCCAGTTACAGAGGAAGTAATAGCTCAAGCCACTAGGCTACCAACTAACGGTATAAGATGGTTTAGCAGGAAGCATTTGATTCTCAACGCGCAACAGGACTTCTTACGACCAGGCGAGCAGATAGAACCTAAGGGCAGAGGAGTAGCACTGTGGTCGTTACCTCCACCATGGCCAAGAATTGCCGAATTTGTCAAACAATACCTGACGTGTGAGGGCCGCTACCAGGTAATCTACCAGCACGATTTCATGCTGTTAAATCACTTAAGAAATGGTCAATTGATAAATATGCCATATTATTTATTGGGTTGCCTTAAGAATATGTCACGATATGCTGTTAATGCGAAGCAACCACTTCTGTCCCTAAAACACCACCGGTTAATCCAATTGCTCATTAATAGAGGCCTGGCCTTAAATAATCCGCCACCCCCCATTCATCCCCCACAGGAAGCTGAAATACCCCAACCAGAAGATGAACCCCCTCAGCAAGTAGAGGATATGCCCGAGCAAATCCCCTTGCAAAACCCTTAGCAGGCAGAACGCATTCCCAAACAAGCCCATCAAACATCTCTGCAAACTGCTGAAAATGAACAAGCAGCAGAAGTAACCGCAGAAACAACCCCATCCCCTGAAAAGGCCAGTCCTTCCACCCCCATACTCCACATTTCTACCGATGACTCTGACGATGATATCCCCATTTCCCTACTTAAGAGAAAAAAGCGTCAGACAAAGGAAACCCCACCAAAAAGAAGAAAAACCAGGGTTTCAGCTAAAACATCTGCTACTCCGGCTACTACCTCTGAAATTGACCTGAAAAGGAAAATGCCCACATTTACGGCTTTCTTACCAAAACGAAGAACCCGGTCATTGTTAGTAGCCAAAATTCCGAATCCCCCTAGTTCACCACCCATTACTTTAAAAATCCGTACCCCCACCCGCCCCCAAAGTCCATCCCCTTCACCCTCGGAAGTGGAAATGCAGAACGTTCATAGCTTCATGGCATCATATGTTAAAGTAGCTGATACACAAGAACCAGCTGCCGACACCCAAGATAATAAGGATCGAATGGCTGTAACACAAGAACCAGCCAAGTCCCCAGGTGATACACAAGAACCACCTATGGGGAATATTGACCAGGATGATGAAATGCAACCCCTGCCTCCACTGGAGCCTACTGCCCCGCAAGATCAGCCCACTATACTTGCCTTGCAAGAGGAAATTGAATTCCTAAGATTACAGATTCAGGATTATCAAGAAGAGATAATAAGAATTAAAGAAGCATATCAAAAGGAATTCAGCCTGCATGTTTTAGCGCGAGTGGCCTCGGTAGCAGAGAAAAGCGAAGACAATGAGTATATGTGCGCCACTTGTGGCGAAATATATACCCAAGCAGGATACAAGGTAGTGGCGGAGCCAAGAGAGAATGTTACCACTGTTGCAGATGACACGGAAAGACCTGCTGCTGCACAGACAGAAATATCACAACCCTCTGCTAGAATGGAAGGACCTGTTGTTACACAAGAACCAACAGGCTCCCAAGAGAAAGTGCACACAGAAGAACCTGTTGTTACACAAGAACCAACAGGCTATCTGGAAGAGAAAGATCAAATCAGAGAACTTACTGCAACACAAGAACCAGTAAGTCCCTTAGCAGAGACAAAAGCAGGAGAAAATATAGACTCACCACGGCTCACCCAAATTATTATGGAGGAAATTTTTACACAGAAATCAGCGAAGGAGCAAGAAGATACAAACCTACCCCGGCCTACCCCAGTTACCACAGCACACAATGAATCAGGACAGCAACAGGATGAGATACTAGCTGCAAACGGAGAAAAAGATGAGGGAGTATTCCAGCCTACTCCAACAGAACAGATTTTTCTTACTGATGCTTACACATAGACAGAGTCTCCCTCTGTTAATGATGCATGTATAGAAACAGAAAGCTTTCAGGCTTTGAAAGGAAAATGGTGTAAAGAGTATGAGCAGTCAAAGGGTAAAGCATTTGAACAGCAGAAAGGAACCTGGTTTAATCACGCATACAAAAATTGGGAAGAAATTGAGGAATGTAGGGCTCAATATAAAGAAATCTCAGAGCTGAAAACCAGAATGACCCAGATGTTCGGATTATTTCAAAGAATACTGGCTATGAGGAAGCCATCTTTTAATTATGCAACATTTTTAAGGGAGAGATTGACATATTTGCAGATAAAAGCTGTAAGAGAAGGGAGACCCTATCAGGTGGTCACAGCAGAACAATTTATGCAAACTTTTGCAGAGGCACCTAATAATGACCAAAACCTGCTATGTGAGCTTTACTTACACAATGAAGTAGTATCTGAAGAAAGGGACAAGAATATGCTACCTGTGGTTGGTGATATACAGCTGAGAGCCTTTATTTCCTTCTTAGCCAACCAGCTCACATGGCAGAATGCCTTCGTCTCAGCCCAACATAATGAACAAAATTGTCTTCTGTGGATTAGGGCGGAACCACAGAATGCAGCTACTGTTATTATACAGCACCAAGCATTGATAAAGAATTCTGATATGAAAAATCATCTCAGACAATTGCAAGCAATAGTCCTGAAGGACTGTCAGCACTATTTGAGAACCAAAGTGCCCTTGGTCGTTAGAGCAAATAATCTCTTTTGGGAAAATTGTCCCAAAGAAAGGAAAGAATATCATCCTTACAATCCAGCAAATCTGCAGGTAGCACTTACAAGGGTACCTTTTTATATTAAATGCATGCAACATTGTGCTGAGAGTTGGATAGGCTACAAGTTTAAATTTCCACTTTTATGGTTACCTGGGGAACAATATAAGGGTCAGTTTGGATTATCTACTAAGGAGGAGGCAGTAGCATGGAGACAGATACAGACTGTCTGTGGTTTCAGAAGAAGGTTCGACGTCACCTTCTACAGCTATTGTCTCAGTAATTTACATTTTTCATCCCAGTACTCCGACTCGGATTCAGAGTAAAACATTGCATAGGGACATGCAATATCTTCAGTTGGGGGGGATGTTAGGATCCAGAATTGACCAATTTTTACCTTATATTTCCATCATAATATTATCCTTTTTCAGTCATAAGTTATAAGTTTTGATCGTACAATGACTTGATTACCCCAAGGTATGGAGTAACTTCCCGCATATCTATATGTTTAATTGTTCACTGCATATTCGTAAGTACCTATGTATTTATCTTTGGAAAGCTAACTGAATTGCTAAGTAATTGTCTTAAGCCGCAGGAGTTATAACCTACAGTTGCTGTAACACCAAAAACAACAACTACGCAGTTGCTGCAACACCAGAAGCAGCAACTGCGCAGTTGATATAGTCAGCAACAGATATTATCTAAAGCGGGTATTTTTGCACCAGCTGAGAATCACAACGGAAATTATCTGAGACATGGTTAAATCAAGCAATTGTCCAAAACAAGAAGAACACAGCTACCCGAACTCAGAACCAGAATAGCACAGGGAATCGGCGAGAGGAATGTGCATATCCCAAGGAAGACGGACGGAGACAGTTATTAGCTGTGTAACAGTCTAAACAAAGAATATATCATTATATTGTTGCAACAGCATCTCTGTATTTCTTATTTTTGATTAAACGGGTCAAACAACTGAACTGTAACAATCTATTGTAATAGATGTCTCCTCTATAAAGAGGAGACATCTACATTAGTCAGGAGAGTCTAGAAGGGCATTTTGTAAAACTATCAGCAATTCTGAACTTCACTGTATCTGAATTTTTGACGGATGAATAGAAGAATGTTCTGAGTATTTAAGCTATCCTTCGCATTCTGGGGAATCTTGTGAGAAGGACTGGGCCCACCTTCCTCACAAGATTCACCCATTCACTTTGCTGTCAAGTGTGTAAGTGTGTGGTAGTTTCTCTTTACAAATACTCTGTTTTGGACTTTGTAGCATTACCTCTTGAAGTTCTGTTTTGCTAGCACTCTGTTTTATTAAGTTATTCAAATTGTGCAAGCGTGTTTCACCGGTGAATCTGAGTGCAGTTTGTGTTAGAAATCTGATTCCAGGGGCAGGTGCTGAACGTCCTCATCCGGAGGATAGGGTCCTGATCCTCTGCAAACAGAGTATCCATTTCCTTGTTTCTTAGATCTGTAATTTTAATCAATTCCTTTTTTTTGCATTGTGATAACTTAGTACTGGAATTAAGTATACTACAACTTTCAATGCTTTTAGAATTTAAGTACAAACAGTACGCAGTGGCCTTTGGAATAAAAATACTTTCCCAGGTTGACAATTAATGTGGTACCTGATTGTTTAATTGATAAACAATTCAACTAGCCAACATATATAAAGGCACAACTCAACCTCATTTGTCACTCACTCACAACAAGTTCGATCTGTCGTTTCTGGGCTGAGAAAAAGTGTGAATTTCAAGGAATAAGGAGAGGAAGGATAGCGCAGAAGAGGTTTCTCTAAAGCACAAAAGGTCAAATTTTTCTCTCTCCTTCCCACACTTGTGAAGCTATGCAATTGTTGGAAGGGGGTTGAAATTTTGTAGTAACTGGGAGGCCGAAAGTCTATTGTTGGGGGTCGAAATTATGTAACTGGAAGTCGAATTACTAGATTGAACTTGCTGAATAAGAAGAAACTATTACATCATCTTAGAAGGTTGACTTGGTAGAGGAGGAAGGTGTAACACCCTCCTCCCACATATACTCAAGCAACTGGCCAACCGGTGTAAACATGAGACGAGAGGTCAATATGATATGATTCGACCTCCTATGTCACGTTAGGGAAGTGGAACCAACAAAAACACATCATACAGACTTTCAACATCAACATTAGGACCCTCAGGAACCAATCCAAACTTTCTGCCAACTAGCCCCTAGGTCCCACTGAGCTTTTGGACCACTTGACCTCTGAATTCTCTAATGCTATGGGCATGTCAGCATCAAGGGACCTCTGGATGCTCTCATTGGTCTACAAGACTGTGTCCAAGGATGTTTTTCACAATGTTGTGCTAGTGTCCCTAGGATTTGAGCCACATTTTCAAGCCCAGAGCCCAGGTCACTTTTGAGAATAGAATGACATCTTCAAAACAGTAAGATAATTGGGAAATGAAAACACAAAATCAATTACTTGAATAAGACCTTAACTGGACCCCTACTAGCCATGACAGGAATTTCATCAAACATATCACAAATATGTAATCTACAGGTGTAAATAACATATATGAGCATAGGGGTCTCATACTTAGCTGAGAAACGCTAAGAGACATTGATGCCTCAACAAATTAACTACCATTTCATCCATTAGGTTATTGATACATTGTTCATTCATTTACAAGTAAAAACATGATGAGAGCCATACATAGCTATAGTCATAAAACATATATATAACAAACATAATAGCAACAGAAATACCAATGAAATCACAGCCATATAAACCATATATAAAACAATATAATACTCATAGAAATACAAGGAGAAATAACCTCTTATTGATGATGCAAAATCCAAACCCGGGATGAGACTTCCACATTCCACCCAACAGTAGAATGGTTGAGCCAAATATCTCTTCAGCCATTCACGCTCGTGCCATATTCCAATCATGAATGTGGGATCTCATAAAACACATCATTCCAAAACCATCTAGGGCTTCCAAAGGCCATCCACCTCAACCCATCAAATAGTGATTCTACATCACGGCCGAACATCACAAAAACCATCATCAGATTGGTCTCCATCCAAGCCTTCCAGGCTAACAGAGCATTTTTTCCAACCAAGGATTCTAGGACTACTAACTCAACCCACAACTGCCACGGGGCTTCCAAAGCATTTTTCCAACCAAGGCTTCTAGGACTAGTAACTCAAAACACCAAGGAATTCTAGAGAATTTGTCCAACCAAGGCTTCCAGGACTAGTAACTCAACCCAAGTTGTTACAGGGCTTCCAGAGCATTTGTTTAACTAAGACTTCTAGGAAATAATAACTCAACCCAAGCTAAGGAAACTTGAGAAACAACCAAAGCAAAACAATGAAATAAACCCACAATCTCCATGGCTATCTAGGAAATGGCAAGGCTAGGCAATCCACTGTCAATCTAGGCAATCCTCCATTCTAATGACAGATCATGACCAATAAACCTCATTCATATGCCATGCATGCCAAATCTAGTGAGGAAACATACATGCAACTCAGTACCTGCAAGAAAATCTCGTTGTGGTTGTTGATCCCGATGCTTCTTGCTCTCCCTTTGCCTTCTTGCTCCCAAAATCCAAGTATGCCACACCCTCCAAGAGTGCTCCAGGAAAACTCTATCCAAGAGTATGAGAGAGAGAGAGAATAATGAGAGAGCTCCAAAATTGAACTGAAAAAAGGTTACTAACTCATCCTCAAAAGCCTTTTTATGAATGAGGCCTCTATTTTCTTCATTTTCCTCCTCACATGCAACCTGTGACCTTTCACCTCCCTTTTCTCCTAATTTCCATTATTTTCATAAACAAATGTCCCAAAAATGCCATTTTTCCTTTCCAAAGCCTTAGTCATTTCCTTTACCAATTTTCTTAGCCATTAAACAACAAGTGATCCCCATCACTATGCTTTTTCCCAACATTCAACTTAGAATAAGTGTCCCATCAACAATGGTTATTATTTTTCCTGTATTAACCTTTATTACATGGAATTTTCACTAGGGCTGTTACAGAACCCTCCCCCTTGGGCGAACACCATCCTCGGTGTTCAAAAACACCTATAAATGCAAGGCTGCTGTAAGAAAAATATATTGTCGATGAACTTTATAACTTAACTCGATGCAGTATTTATAATGATCGACATGCTCAAAAGAAAACCAACATGAAAACATAACATACATAACTTCATAATGACATGACACCCATAACACTTATTGGAGCTTTATAACATAGCTCATGGTGGTATGTACATTCATATACATATGTACATATACCAAACATCACCAAAACATGTACTAAGACATATACCAAGACACCATACCAAAATTGTTTTGCTTCAATTGGTAAACAAGGAAGGATACATAGCTCGCATTTGATCCACCATCTCCCATGTAGTTTCATCGGGCCAAAGTGCTTCCATTTCACTTTAACTTGCTCGATTTCTCAGTTCTATAGCATGAGCACCTTTTTCTGTAATATACGCTGAGGCTCCAACTGGAATTCTCCATCTAGTTCCACCTGCAATACAAACTAGTCAATCACACGTTCAACATATTTAACATATTTCTTAAGCAATGAAACATGGAAAACATCATGCACTTTCACTGTTGGAGGTAGTGCAATTCGATAGGCTACTGGCCCAATCCTCTCAACAATACTGAAGGGTTCAAAAAACCATGGTGCTAACTTGACACATGATCCAATCCGTAAGGAGATCTTCTTCGGTTTGATGTGCAAGTACACATGTTCCCAAACCTGGAACTCCTTGAACATCCTGTTCCGATCTGCATAACTCTTCTGCCTATCCTGTGCTTCCTTTAGATTTTTCTTGATCACGTGCATTTCCTATTCCATGTCTGCCAACATGTCTAGTCCAATCAACACCTTGTTAATTGGATCACTGCAACTAATAGGAGTATTGCAACTCTGCCCATATAATTCCTCAAACTAACTCATCTTCAAATATTCCTAATACCCATTGTTGTAAGCGTACCAGTGGAAGATACTCTTCCCACTTTCATTGCTAATGCATCACATACATCCTCAACATGTCCTCCAATCCCTCTATGTCTATCCATATGTCTGCAGATGTTAAGTTGTACTGAAGGCCAAATTTGTGCCCAAACCTACAAATAACTCCTTCCAAAACTTCAAAATGAACTTCGCATCCCTATCTGACACAATATTCTTCGGAACACCATGCAATCTGGCCACATCTCTGATGAATACCTGTGCTACATTGCTAGCTGAGAATCTAGACTTCACTGGAATGAAATGTGCAACCTTTATCAACCTGTCCACAATAACCATGACGAAATCATGGTGTCTCACTGTCCTTAGAAAACCTGTGATGAAGTCCATGGAAATGACTTCCCATTTCCACTCTGGAATCATAATCGGCTGTAGTAGTCCACCTGGATGCTTACCCTCTGCTTTCACAAGTTGACAATCAAAACACCTAGCTGCAGACTTTGCTACATCCCTCTTCAGGTTCAACCTGTAAGAACTCTGGACACCACATATCTCCACAATGGTATGATATTGTCCACTTTGGGCCCAAGCCCTCATGGATTTGTTTTTGGGCTTTACCCCCAAAAGTCCTCATACTAATGGAGATATTTGTCCATCCTTATATACCCATGATCCTCCCCACTTCTAGTCAATGTGGGACTTTGGTCGTATACCCAACAATCTTCCCCTCGAACAAAGGACCATCGAGCCTCCACTCAAACGATTATCTATCCGTCCACTCTCTACCAACCAGGATTCTCCGCTCCAATGCGTTGGAAGCACACGCCTTACATGGAGCACCACCTGCCTCGAGAGCTTTCTCTATCCCAGGTCAACTCCTCTTCACCGTGTTGGGACTAGGACACGTCCATGAAGAATCCAGAGCACACTGCCTGTCTAATAGAGCTCATACACGGATCCCATCGTGATATTACCGGGGCCCACCACCTTCATTTGGCATTCCAAGGATTCATCCACTTGGCTAACTTCGGAACTTGGCTCTAATACCACTTGTAAGAAATTTGGACACCACATATCTCCACAATGGTATGATATTGTCCACTTTGGGCCTAAGCCCTCATGGATTTGTTTTTGGGCTTTACCCCCAAAAGGCCTCATACCAATGGAGATATTTGTACATCCTTATATACCCATGATCCTCCCCACTTCTAGTCAATGTGGGACTTTGGTCGTATACCCAACACAACCAATAATAAAATCTCTTTACTGTAGTTAATGTCTTATGATAACCTGGGTGACCTGAATATGGCTTCGCATGAAACTCCCTCAATATCACCTTCTTGAGTTAACTACTATCTGGCACATATATCATGTCTCTGAACCTAACCAATCCATATGTTGTAAGGCAATAATCCACATCCTGTGCACCTGCACCTATACCACTACTTGTACATGTACTACAATGTGTACCTATACATGTACTACCACTTGTACCTATACTTTTACTACCACCTATAATTTTACATGTACTACCACTTGTACATGTACTTGTAGTACCACCTGTACCAGTACTAGTACCAGTACCAATACTCTACTGCAACTTGTGCATAATCTCCATATATCTG
This sequence comes from Pinus taeda, assembly GCA_000404065.3. Taxonomy (NCBI): domain Eukaryota; kingdom Viridiplantae; phylum Streptophyta; class Pinopsida; order Pinales; family Pinaceae; genus Pinus; species Pinus taeda. Next base: position 13,568 of record APFE031301129.1, read on the forward strand.
ACATCCTGCTGGCTTGCCTACAAGATCCTATCCTATAAGTCTGTCCCATAGGAGCTCATAGATGTTAAGTGATTTACATGTATCCACTTGTTAAGAGCATCTTCCACTTTGTTATCTTTTCCTTTGATGTACCTAATCTCAAAAGCGAACTCACTGATCGTATCCAACCATCGAGCCTGCCTACCATTTAATTTCGGTTGGTCAAATAGATACCAAAAACCACCGTGCTCACTCATCAATTTAAACCTCCTGCCCAGAAGATAGTGTCTCCACATCTTCAATGCATGTATAATTAATTCCAACTCAAGATCATGTGTGGGGTAGTTCTTCTCGTGCTCATTCATTTTTCGTGACTCATAACATACCACCTATCCATCCTGCATAAGGACTCCACCAAGTCCTTTGTTGCAAGCATCTGTGCATACTACAAACTCTTTGTTCAGATTTGCAATCTTTAACATTGGTTCATGTGTTAACAACTACTTAATCTACTCAAAACTAGCCTCACACTCCTCTGTCCATTTGAACTTATTACCTTTCCTCTACAATGATGTGATATGATAAGAAACCTGTGAGAAGTTCCTGAGGAACCTCCTATAATAGCTTGCCAACCCCATGAAATATCTCACCTCATCCACATTTCTAGGAGTTAACCACTCCATGATGGCCCTTATCTTTTCTGGATCTATTGCAATACCCTCCTTGGAGACAACGTGTCCCAAGTAATGTACCTCAATCTGAAAGAAACTACACATGCTGAGCTTAACATACAACGGATGCTCTCTCAACAACCTCAACACTGCTACTAAATGCTCAACATGCTCTTCCTCATTTTTATAATATACCAATATGTCATAAATGAACACAATAACAAAATTATCCTAATACAGACGCAACACACTATTCATCAAACACATAAATGTAGTCGAAGCATTAGTTAAGCCAAATGGTACTACAACAAACTCATAATGCCTATACCTGGTCTGGAAGGTTGTCTTGTAAATTTCCTCCTCTTTGATGCATACCTGGTGATATCTGGATCTCAAATCAATATTTGAGAACATTGTTTCTTCCTTCAACTGATCGAACAAATCATGAATCCTCGGAAACATATACCTGTTCTTGATGGTCGCTTTGTTCAACTGCATGTAGTCAATGCATAATATGAGAGTACCATCCTTCTTCTTCAAAAAAAATATCGGTGCGCCCGATGGTGATACACTTGGCCTAATGTATCCCTTGTCCAACATTTCCTTCAACTTTAGCTTCAACTCTACCAACTCAGTTGTGCTCATCCTGTAAGGTGTTTTTTATGTCAGAGCTACCCCTGCCACCAACTCAATAGAAAAGTCTACTTCCCTACAAGGTGGAAAATCTGTAATTTCCTCAGGAAATATATCTTTGAACTGTTGTAGAACTGGGTACCTGCTCAAAACATCTGCATCCTCAACTTCCTTACCCTTGTCACTAGAAATGTGCACTACAAATAACACACACGCTTTTCTGCGACTACGTTTTTCTTGTGTAGTTGTCACCATCCTAACTGATGTGGATTTCTTCTTACCTTGTAAGACTCTTGGTTCTCCATTACCATCAACACACTCAATTTCCTTGTCATAGAAATCCACCTTGGTTCTATGAAGGTACAACCTATCCATGCCCAACAACATACTATATGATCCCAATGGTAATACATTCAAATGTGTTGCAGTAGTCATACCATTCAAATCAAATGCACAAGCTCTTACCCAATGATTAACTTGCATCTTTGTACATGTAGCCAATTGCACTAACCAAGATTATGCATGCAATTCCTTACTCAAACCACACTTATCCACCAAGTCAGGACTAACATAGCTATAATTAGATTAGAGTCAATCAAAATAAAAATAACTTGATCACAAAGCTTATTGTCCATCTCAATTATAGATGCCTAATGGTCTACCTATTTGTTATCCAATGTTGCATAAATACGAGGAACACTCTGATCAACATCCCCAACATTTTGTGTCCTGTGCACTATATATCTGAGACCTACCACCCTGATTCTGCGGACAATCTCTCCTGTGATGATATTTTCCACAAGTCCAACACTCTATAGGCTTCCAGCCTGCATCCTTGTTCTAGTCCTCATATCGATGTCCCTATCTTCTGTGTAATGCATTGAACTTATTAGATGGCACTACATTCTCTTTATTACCTGTACCTTGAGGTCTTACTCGCTTTCTATCCCATTTTCCTTTATTCTTTGCATTACCTTTCTAGTTTGGCTTAGTCTCAGATATGTGCTTTGATTGTTCATAGCAATTCCTTAGCCTTCGAATGGCCTCCTCCAATGATCTAGGCTCATTGAACTCAATCCTGTCTTTGAATGCAACTGATAATCCACTAATGAGCCTCTGAATCTTGGAATTTTCCTTTGTAAGGCACATACCTCAGTAACTCCAAGAACTTGCTAATGTACTCATCATCTGTCATTGATCCCATCTTTAGCTCATAGAATTATTTTACCCTATCATCAAAGGATCTCTTCGAAAGATACTTCTTGAATAACCACTCAAACTCACTCCAAGTCAAGTCTTCCTCATGAATACATCTGACATTCTTCACGTCTTCCCGCCAGATGTCTACTTTACCTTTGAGACGGAATGTAGCTACTCTGGCTTTAATGTTCTCTGAATAGTCATGCAACATGAAGAACTTCCTCATGCCAAGCAACCATCCCTCTACATTTTGTGGTTTATTCATCTCTCCATCAAAAGTAGGTGGCTTTTCTTTATTGAACTCATCTGGCAAGTATCCCCTATCACTCCTCTTGTAATGATGATAACGATGACGATCATAGTGCCTATCTCAATTAGAACTAGAATAATACTTGTGTTTATCCCTCCTCCTTTCTGGAGTGTCCAACAATCTGCCATCTCTAACCATGTCATCTCTATCTGACCTATGACCACCATGTGACCTACTACCATATGCCCCATTAGTTATGTCATCCTGCTCATAGCTGATCCAATGTGGTCCCTATCATTGCAAATATGACAAACTCTGAAGTATCATTTCATTTACCTCTGCTTGTTTCTCCTGTGCCTACGTGATTATATCATTATCTGCCTTACAATTCCTTATTTCTTCCTTTAAGCTTCTCAATGTATCTGCCAAATCGGAAGAATTCCCAACACCATACAACTCTTTTGATTCATAGGGAGAGTCATGACTCCTCGTAGTTGTTATCACTCAGGGAAAACCCTAGATACAGGGAAAAACCCTAAGGTAACCTCAAAACCTCTTTTAGGTTGAAATTTTCCCTCCAACTCGGATAGGGATCTCTCCATAAAACTCAACTACCCTATGGTTACTATAGTAGAAGATTTTCTGCAATTAAGTTTAGGTGGCTAGATTTAGGTCTAGGGATACATTGGTTGGGTGATCTTCAAAACCTACCATTGTGAATGGAATCCAACTATAAAACAAATTAGATTACAGATATAATGAGCGACTTGTACAAAGCATGAAAGCAACAAGTCCTTTGATTGTTTGGGAGTTTCAGAAGAAAGGAGGACTGGAAGAAAACATAGTTTATAAGTGACTAGAGTAATAAATATTAATGACTGATAATTTAAGAGAGGAGCATGAATGAAATCCAATCTCATAAAATAACATTCTCAGACATGGAAGAAAATAATTATATAATAGAGAAATACTGACAAGGAGATGTAACACATGAATTTCCTACTAACTACTCATTAAACACTATGAATACATTCAATATTGCTCAAATATATTTAAACCAAAAGTGTTTTTCCAATGATTTCCAACCCTGTTTCATTATTCATAGACTGTTTATATAAGGCTCACATAAAAGCTTGCATAATAATAGTCACCACATAATTAAAAAAACTGAGATATTTTAAATATCGTTCAAGTTCATGTATGCAAAAGATAAACTTAAAAATATTGTGTCTTTCCTAGAATAACTATAGGAAAATATGCTAATGTTTACGAAAAATGAAATGTTTGGTCAACTGCCCCCCTTGAAAGTAGAATAGGTCCCTAAACTGTAGCTTAGCCTCCTTTCTGGTGAAACATGTCCCGTTGCAAACTCTATCAAAACTACTCTGTTCATCATGTTTTCCACCCTGCCTGCTAAAACAAACAAAGAATATCAGGTAGATGTCTAGCAAATCCAGCCTCTTGGGCTCGGTCCGGTCTAGCTTACCCCCTTTTCCCATTCTGGTGTATGTTATCCCTGGGATTTGATCTTAAAACCCTACAACGAAAATATCTCTCAATGCCAAGTGTGAAAATTCCCAGATTAATCACCAACTAACTGCTTACATGACAGATTGAGGTGGCTTGACATAATGGTCGAGGTAAACAGGTGAGGCAGTATAACATGCGATCGAGGTAACATAAGGCAAGTGGAAGATCAAATCATTTCCTGGTTATGATTGTGAATAATATTCGCATTATATGAGAGAACATGTTACATGACCCTTTTACTGATTATGGTGGATGAAACATGATTTAACCCTGTACTTTACCCTTTCTAAAACCATGGAGACATGTTCAAACAAAATCATTGATGCTGACGTGCTCAACACAGTCACCACTTTTAAATTTGAAAACTCATTTTGGTGCTAAAATTTGTCTTGTTATCCAAAACGAAAAAATGGTGCTACCCTCGTTGTCAGCGATTTCTTTCTCAAGACCATATCAGACTTCAAAAAACATTGATAGCCCTGCTATCAGAAAATTTTCCCTGTTTATTACAATTTTAATTTCTGACACCGCAACCGTTAGCATTTTCTCAAAAATTTTAAAAATGAAGTTTATTGTGATAACATAATCTACCATCTTGCTAGCCATTTGATATTTTTCCCTGCAAGGTATATCATGTCAGCTAAACCAAATCACAATAACCAACGTACCTTATTATAGCCCGGGGAGGATAATTTGTCTGTAAGATGAACAAATCGGGGTGATACATGTACAACATAATCATGATAGAATATAGAAACATAACACATAAGCATATAACCATGCAACCATTGTTCTAGCTAGGGTGCAATCATCAATGCATGACCTTAACAAAAATGCATACCACGACCTCATGCATGACAACAACCCTTACATCACTATACACTTTACCACATGCAAACATTAACATACATGGACAATACGTAACCAACCATACACATGCATGAACAAATGTAATCAAGCATAAATGAACAATACTTGTAACCAAACCTACAAGAATGATACATGTAACCAAGCATACAAGAATGTAACCAAACATACAAGAATGTAACCAAGCATGAAAAATAATGCATGTAAGTGACATATAACAACATGTAACCAATCATGCACTCACAACGATGTACTCCACAATGAAAACATCAACTTCCACCTGACGACATCACTACAAACATGATCAACATCATGCAAATGTAACAACCACATGGAATGCAAGTGTGAGAGACACACATGCAACCGACATGCATGCATGACTCGCACACAACCCATCCAGTCTGAGGGGTGAACCATGCTCTGATACCACTCTATAACACCCTCCTCCAACATCTACCAAAGCAACCGACTAGTCGAGGTAAACATGTGACGAGAGGCCACTATGATATGATTCGACCTCCTAAGTCATGTTAAGGAAGTGGAACCGATGGAAACACACCATATAAACATTCAACATCAACATTAGGACCCTCATGAACCAATCCAACCTTTTTGCCAACCAACCCTTGGGTCCCACTAAACTTTTGAACCTTGATAATAGCTAAGAGACATTTATGCCTCAATACATTGACTACCATTTCATCCATTAGGTCATCAATACATTATTCATTCATTTACAAGTAAAAACATGATGAGAGCCATACATAGCTGTTGTCATAAAACATATATATAACCAACATAATAGCAACAAAAATACCAATGAAATCACAACCATATAAACCACATATAAACTAGTATAATACTCATAGAAATACAAGGAGAAATAACCCCTTATTGATGATGCAAAATCCAAATCCAGGATGGGACTTCCACGTTCCACCTGATTGTAGAATGGTTCAGACAAATCTCTCTTTAGTCGTTTTCCCCTGTGCCATATTCCAAGCATGAGTCTGGGATCTCATAGAACACATCAATCCAAAACCATCAAGGGCTTCCAGAGGCCATCCACCTCAACCCATCAAAAAATGATTCCACCTCACAGTCGGAAAAAAAAAAAAAAAAAAAAAAAAAAAAAAAAAAAAAAAAAAAAAAAAAAAAAAAAAACATCATTAGATTGGTCTCCATCCAAGCCTTCCAAGGCTTTCAGAGCGTTTGTTCCAACCAAGGCTTCCAGGACTAGTAACTCAACCCACATCTGCCACCGAGCTTCCACAATGTTTGTCAAACTAAGGCTTCCAGGACTAGTAACTTAACCCACTAAGGGCTTCCAGAGCGTCTGTCCAACCAAGGCTTCTAGGACTAGTAACTCAACCCAAGTTGTTACAGGGCTTCTAGAGCGTTTGTCCAACCAGGGATTCCAGGAACTAATAACTCAACCCAAGCTAAGAAAACATGAGAACCAACCAAAACAAAACAATGAAATAAACCCAAAATCTCCATGGCTATCCAAGAAATGGCAAGGCTAGGAAATCCACTGTCAAACTAGGCAATCCTCCATGCGAGTGACAAATCGTGACCAATAAACCACATGCATATGCCATGCATGCCAAATCTAGTGAGGAAACATACATGAAACTCAGTACCTACAAGAAAATCCCACTGTAGCTACTAATCTCGATGTCCTCATGTGCTTTCCTACTCTTCCTTTGCCTTCTTGCTCCAAAAATCCAAGTATTCCACACCCTCCAAGAGTGCTCCAAGAAAACTCTTAAGTATCCAAGAGTCTGAGAGAGAGAGAGAGAGAGAGAATAATGAGAGAGATCCAAAACTGAAATGACAGAAGGTTACCAATTGGTCCTCAAAAGCATTTTTATGAATGAGGCCTCTATTTTCTTCATTTTCCATTATTTTCCTTCATTTTCCTCCTCACATGCAACTTGTGACCTTTCACCTCCCTTTTCTCCTACTTCCCATTATTTTTCATAGATAAGTGTGCCAAAAAATGCCATTTTACCTTTCCAGGGCCTTAGCCATTGCCTTTTCCATTAAAAACCCACAAGTGATCTCCATCACTATGCTTTTGCCCAACATTTAGCTTAGAATAAGTGTCCCATCAACCGTGGTTATTATTTTGCATTTATTAACTTTTATTACATGGAATTTTCACCAGGGTTGTTACAAAAGTTCTATTGATCTAGGGTCTTGGTCCATCTCAATTTGTATTACTGAAGGAAGAGTTCTTGATTGGGTTTTCCCCTCTATAGGGGTTTCAGCCATGGCTGAGTGTCTATATCTGGTGTCCTTGATCTTTGTGTCTTGGTTTTGGTAATTCCTTAATGAACTAAGATAAAATGGAACATAAGAAAAATAATAAGAATTCAAAGATATCACAAGTAACTATCAACTAGAGAAAATATTTCTTCCTTTTTGATTTGCTAACAACATCAACACCTTTGTTCTACCATGTGGCACCACATCACTAGCCTACATTTTCCATCCTAGACCACTGCAAAGTATATCATCCATCGACCCCTTGAGAAAGGCCTTGATTGGTGTTATAGGCCATTTTTTCGCATTTGGTCAATAGGCCTACTATAGTTTTTAACCTTGTACAAAAATTACTTGCAAACAAATTCTTATTACAGAGAAATAAACAATGGTGAGAACATAAAACAAATATACATAGATATTTTCCCCTAGATCCAAAAACTGGAACTACCAGATTGATTTTTCGTTATGTTCCTTTCAATGTTACAATGCATATATATACATGCCGAAGCATTCATAAACCCCAATCCGTTAACCCTGGATTAGAACATAATCGTAGTTCCCTTGACTAGATCTACAAAATACCATGGGTAGAAAACCATCATACCCAAAACCATGTGCAAAACCCATGCACAAAACCTTGGGTAGGTCCGCCCACCATCTTTGCGTCCACCCCCCATCCTTGGGTCCACATATATATAGAAAAAAAAATCCCAGGGCACTGCACTCAATGCAATGAATAGGTACAGTTCCCACCCCCCACACACATGAATAGTCGTGGAAATAATATAACACACACCCAACACCTACACATAAGATCAATCCACATACCTGAATATGTTGTCATCATCCCTACTCAAAGACCTAAGCATGACCGTTCCAAAAAGTCTAAGTTTCTGTGATTAATTGCTCAAAATCAATGTTTTTTAGCCCCAATACACCCTACCCCTTTAACCACATACATTCAATGTTGGTTTCTCCCTTCTGTACCAGCGTTGGTTAGCACTAGTTGCTCCTTGCTAGGGGTGCGCTAATTCTAGAAATTCAGGAAAATAAAAATATTTCCGAAGCTTCTTCTTCCAAATATTCTAGGGGATATTTTAACCTTTTACCTTGGATAAGAAGCTCAAGTCCTATCTGATCCTACCTTGGAGACTTCACCTGTTATCCCTTGATCTCTTCCTCCCATCATAAGTGGATCTCAAGCTCATTATGGTAAATTCTAAACTACCATCCCTTTCTTATAATTTTACTTCCATCCATAACATCATGGTTGGCTTTTGGAGACTAATCATGCCCTCATGTTACTGCCTTGAATCTAAAGGAGTCATGATCTTCATGCATTAGGGTGACATTGAGGTGTGCTTTGTGACAAGGAAGGACAAGTCAACTAGGGGAAACTCTACAAGATCAACTACTATTCTTAGTTCTAAACTCTCTCCTATTTCTATTAATACAAAGAGTATATTGTTTTCCTATATGTGTTGTGTTACATTTACATTCATGTATTTTAATGCCTTGTTGATTCATTGAAAAGAGTAATTGAATTATTTTATGTAGATGTTGTGGATCCTTGGCTTGTTTTAGTTGTATGTGCATGTTCTAATTATAGCATTCAAAGCTATTATTGCAGCTTACAAGCAAGGAGGAAAGTAAAGCTTGCGACAAATTCCAAGTAGGCATCTTTCCCATTCTTCAATTTCTCTAAGGAAAACTCTATATTCATTTCCTTTTGTTGTTCTAGACCAATCCACTAGGTCTAAGGAATTCACCTTTTTCTGCAATCGTAAATTCTGCATAACAAATTGGTGACTCCACTAGGGAACATTTTCTTCCCTTAGTGGCTTCCTTGACCTTAGCACATTTTTCACCTCTTGAACCAACCTTGATTGCCTCACTCAGACCTTGATTGACCCTAGGAAAACCCTTCTTTAAGCTTGATTTGATTTTTTGTGGCATAATTTGGTTGGATTTGCTTCAACGCAACCCCTAGCATGGAGACAGAGCACTCCAGTGCACCTCCTCCTTCTCTTCACCTACACTGCAGAGCACTGGGGCATGTTCTGCACCTGTTTTGATCCCTGTAAGATGCAAAAAATTGCTTCTTTTTCCTTGCTCTCTTATATGATTTGTTCCAACTGCTTTTCCTTGTTACCTTGAGTGTGTCTTGGTCTCTGAAAATCCTTCACTTTGTTTTCTTTTGGTTTTAATAGCCTTTGATAAGGATTTTGTTGTATTTTGCTTTGTTCTTGTCAATTAGGTCATTGGCAAACCTTTGCTTGATCATTGATTGTTTGAAAGAATTGATATTACAGTCATCGTTTCTCTATTGTTTCTCTTATCAGTGATTTAGCAAGCATCTTAGTTTTAATTTAATTTGGAAATTAAGAGGATTGAAAAGAAAAATTTCGTCATTTTTCATTTTGCATTACATTTAGGGTTTTGCATGTGAAATTAGAAATTGGAATAGTTGCATTAGGGGAATCGATTTATCAAATTTTGTTTGTTGTATTTTGTGTGTTGCATTACTCTTTGTTCTCTTCCCTCCCGTATATAGATTTTCATTGAAAATAACATTTTCATTTTATCATGCTCGATTGCATTCTTAGGATATTTAGGTGAAATTCGTGGTGAGCCTTGAAAATTGAAACATAATTCAAGATAAAATTTAAAATTTTTTTATTCAATCTTAAGGAGCATTTGAAACATTAATGCAAACATCTGGAGGTATAGGCTAGAGACATGTTCTGGGGTCTATAAATATAGGAGCTATTGTTTTTTGCTAGCGCTGCATTTCAAGGTTGATATTATGTTCCACGTATGTAACTGTACTGAACCGTTCTCCACATACCTTCAGGTCTATCGGATGGTGCTCCACACATGAAAAGTATATGGGAACACTCTCATTGTATGATTACGCATTAGACAACACTAATATGGACTGTGTTTCCACATACCTTCAGGTATATTTTGGAAGTCCACACTAGGTTTCTATCCTCACCTTAGGTAGTTGAGTCGGCCACCTTGTATATCATGATACATCGAACACAACATTCGGGTAGATTTTATGTCTGTATGTAAATCCTTAGTTCCCCAAGGTGGTATATTTCAGTTTATTTCAGTTCACAGTTGCTTGGTAAACCCTTTTGCCTAGATTAAAATTTTATTTATTTATTTTTTGTTGTTAGTTTTTAAAATTTATTAAGCTAAAGTGGAAGAAAAACCTCCTTAACCCCGTCATTTGCGTAGGATGCAAATATTTCCTCCTCTTCCTTTTGAGGAAACTCCTGGACGTCGTCATAAGAAAAATAAGAGGCATACTATTGAATCTAGTACTTGAGGAGCTACCCCTTCTAGTCCTCCATTTGAGTTCGATCCACCAGAATCATGTCCCCTTGTGAGTACTGAACCCAAGATTACTTCTTCATTTGCTGGTGAGTCGGACACAATCCAAACATAAGAACCTGAGATTTTATTACCTGAGGTTATTGAACCTAAGTATCTTGAATCAAAAGCATTACAACCTAAGGCACCTCAGTTAAATACACCTGTTACTTTGGGACCTTCTTCTTCTCTTCCTCCGTCTTAGACCCAACCACAATCCATATATCTCGGACCCGATGGTGAACAACTTCCACCTGGTCCTTTGAGCATTGAGGATATTCCTCAATAATAACCTCAACCCTCCTCTTCTATCAAGTTTAGGGGGACTCCTCTTTACTGGGCCCATCCTTTTCCTTCTCCTCATACTCTATCACAAGCTCCTTTGTCTGGTCATCTCCTTTCAACTCACCCTTGAATTTCCCTCAACAATCCTTTTTGGGACAGTTAACCACGACTAAGTCTTCTATGGTTTCTCAGCCAACATATACCATTATGACCAAGACAACCCATTTTTAAGCTTCATCCATGTTTGCAACATCTTTGGAGACACCTTTATATGGTCGCTCGTATATCCCACCTGGTTACCAATCATTATCTAGTACCTTCTCTAGCAAGATATCCAGTCCACAAAATTCTCCCATGTCATCATCTTCTAGAATCCTAGCTCGACCTAAAATTGAGTAACAGTCTAGTCCTTCTGTCAGTGGGTATGGACACCTACAACAACACAATCCACCTCATATTAGGAACTCTCCTCTTGGGGAGAAGTTTCCGTTGTATTCACCTCCTCTTCCAACAGGGGGGAAACCTGTTGTATTCTCATCTTCTAATCAAACATCACAAGTCAATGCTCAACCTCATTCAATTCCTCCACATCCAGGAATGTTTGTCAATTCTTGGCACCCTACATTGCCTGTACAACTTGGATCGGTTGAGAATCAAGTTCAAAACTCTCAACCTGTTCCGTCGACATCTCATATTCCTAATTATTAACCTATACCTCAACCTATTCAAGCTCAAGTTAACGTAAGTAAACCTTTGCAGGTTGTAACTTTTACTCAACTTATTCTATTAGTATCTGGAACCTCTCAGACCCCATTTACCTAGCCTATTCAAAGTATCATACAACCCCCACTGCTTGGTCAGGTTATTTCTCAAACCCATGTGGGTCAACCTCTATATGGTATTGCGTAGGTGCAACCTAGCCAACCTTACGTTAGGATGATGAAAAATCCCACAAGGTAACCGTATCAAAGCATCCCTCAAATGCCTTATCAAGGAAAACAAAATCTAAACCCAGTCGTTTCAACCTTTACAAGGTTATCTTGGAGTTCGGAAACAAGGTTATGTGTATCCGGGTTATCAAAATCCACCCTATCCCAAAGCACAGATACCTATTTCTTAGGCCATCCCATCTTACCTAGGGTATCCTTCACCAAAATTGAATAGGTAGTTGCTATTTGTAGCAATTATTAAATTTCCATGTCTGACCTGGCTTATAAATTATCACATTTCCATTCTCCTTGGTGGCCTGTTATTCCTACGAAATTACCTAGTGATATCCCTAAGTTCAATGGAAATCCTAGAGAAGACCCATCTACACATGTCATGACTTATCATTTATGATGTTCTTCGAACTCTCTAAATGATGACTCTATCAGTTTATGTCTTTTCCAATGCACACTTACCGGTATGACAACAAAATGGTCTATTGAAATACCACAAGATTTGTTTAATAATTTTAGTGCCTCAGCAAGCACATTCTAAACTCATTTTTAGTCACCCATTCGATATGAGATAGGAAATTAACTTTTGACCAACTTCAGATAATTTGATTCCACTCACATTTCTGGTCACATTCACGAGTGGCAACGTTTATGTCATTTGGTTAAAACCTTTGTTCCTAATCAGTTGTTAGTTGAATGGTTCACTAAGTATTTATTAGCACCTATCATTGAAGATGTCACTAAGGGCAGAGTTGTGACCGAAGAGAGAGTAATTTCTCATGCCCAATATTTGGATCTTGTTTATACACAATTTGGCATGCTTTACAATAAAATACCCAATGCTCCACATCCTAGACAAACTGTTTCCCCATCTTCTGATAAAGAATCACATGCCGCTGATGGCATGATTGGTTCTGCTTGCCAGTAGTTGGTGAGTAAGCCACTTGGTTCGACTCCTACTATGGATACCCAAAACCCCTCCTCCACTAATCCTGTGGCTTCTACTTCCGAGATCAATGCCGTTCAATCCACAAAAGGAAAATCTTAGCAACCAACAAGTAAGAAGAAAGCCAAAGGTAAAAAGAAGAAAGATAATCCTCCTCAGGACAAACAAAATAACCAGTCTTCTGATCAAAAGTAGAAACCTCGTTATCCATGCTTAATTTGTAATGAAGAGAATTTCACTCGCAATTGTCCACATGAGGCAGAATTAAATCAATTCCTTAAGTCATCCATTGCACCCGCTGTGTTGACAGATCCATTTCCTAATCAGGAGACTAAAATGTTTACTCGAGATCCTACTTCCTCTTCCTTTGTTATGATGCTTTCCTCCACTAAGACGAAAAATGAAGTTATGGTGGCAAATTAAAATAAAGACTGGTAATTCTAATCCCTTCATTGGTCAGGCTACTGATTAACTTGCCAGTTCTACCACATCTACATTGGATCCTACTCAAAATGTGGTTCTTACTGAATTAACAATTAAGTCTCCCAAGGGTGTTATCCATAAATCCACATTTAACCCTCATGCGAGAGTTTCTCAGAATTATAACATAGTTGAGGATCTAGCTCAAGCTCCTTCAACTAAGTCAACTCTTGAGGTGTTGCAAAATTGTCCTGCCCATAAGAAGGCTTTAATTTTCACAATTAGATGTATTGATCCCCTAGATTCTAACCTTATAATTTTTAACCATGAGAATCATATGCCTCTGTTGTGAACATAAATCCCCTCTGTGGATAGAGGCAATCTCTCTAGCCCAATGAGTGGGTCTAGCAACAAATTGAACAAAAGAGATCAAAGGACATTATAAGATACAAGATCATACATAGTATATATCAAACATAAACTACTTTATAGATCAAGGAGTATCAAGATAAATGCATAAATATTTAGATATTTATGGAAATTGAACATCATATGTATATATTAATGAATAAAAAAGGGAAGCATACAACCATTGCCTTGATGTTGGATACCTCATTTTTGTGGATGTCCAAGTCCAAGCCAAGAATCTTCAAGCATTCCTTCCCCAAGTTAGATGGGCAACATTTACGCATAATCTCAGCGTAGGAATGCATGCAATCATTGACCAACAATTTGGGGATGGAAGGTATTTGATTTATAGGAGGGGAGAGGGAGTTAAGGATCCACAAAAGAGGGAGGAAGTTCCACATCTCAAGGGAAAGGCCCTCAAAGGTAGGACCAAGAGCTCCAAATGGGAGAGCTTGACCATATATCTACCCAACAAGATCCATCTTGCTGTTTCGCAAAGTTTCTAGCATATGGAGCTTCTCCTCCATTTTGAGAAAACCAATGAGAAGAGGTTCAATGCGGGATTTCATATCTAAACTCGCGCTGGTAGCATTAGGTCAAATAAATGCAGCTTTCCATCAGCACGGGCAAGCAATGGAGCAAAGAGCGTGGTCGTGAAATTTAGGGTTTCAGTAAACCTTCTCTAGAATTGACTCAGGGTAGTTTTTCTTCCATTCTTTAGGGATGTTTCAGTATGTGTTTCATGATGAGTACACTTCACAGTTGTCAAAATTTTGGCACTTCGAGATGTGGAATAGGAAGTGAACAGGAGGTGTGACAAAATACTGTGTAATAGATGCCCCCTAAAGCATGAAGGCAGAAGAGGGAGTGATGGGTGAAGTTCTTTACAAATTAAGGCAAGGATTGGAAAAGCACCGCCAGGAGACCTGCAAATCAAGCATATACATATACATATCTGACATCTTTGATATAAACATGCCTAATGCTACATGAATAGGCATCTAATAATACATTAATCTGTGGCATGGGCGCAACCATCCAAATAGAAGGGATCATGTGCATGGATCCACGGTATGGATGCAGCCATCCGAATAGAAAACATCATATATATGGACCCATGGTATGGTCACAACCATCCGTATAATCATGTGTACAATCATGAACAACTCACAAATCCATGCAACTTGGATTTTATAAAATGGAATCCAGGGTCTTGAGCTCTATCTCAATCCGATCAATGTACAAATTCTAGCATGTGAATAGATGTGTCAAAGTTGAACATGGTAGAAAACCACTTCATTACTGGTCAATGATGTAAACTATTAACATGCATGAGAGAAACCACCAATAAATACAATGGTTCTCAAGGTAAAATTAGCACAATCCATGAGTGTGAATAATGAAGCTGAAGTTGAACACCCGTAGAATCACTTGATTGCAAGCCAATGATGTAAAACTATCATTGAATGTGAAGAACTTGCCATTGAGGCATGCAAGCTCCAAGGTATTGGAAGGGAGTTTCTAGATCATCTTCCTAGATAATGAGATGAAGTCGACAGGAAGTGATCCATCAAAGGAGGGCCATAATGTATCCCACATCATCGACACGAAACAAAGAATATAGTAGAGTAGGTAAGTTTGATTCAGGATTGTGGCAAAAATTCAGACAATGTATATGCGGTAAAAAACTGCAGATATGACTTCTCTTGATTATATCGGCGACACAACTTTAGAGTTTGACAGCATTTGAATCAAAATGGGATAAGAGATCATGATGATTAAGTAGTATAATTAGATGAGAAGTAAAATGGATTTCCCAAACCCAGGAAGGTAAGTCATTAAGTCAGGATAACCTAAACCCGATACAAGCAATAGATAAGTGTCATGTTCAAGAGCGACATGCTGCCTTTACACAAAATACAAGATATGTTTGCTTTCATTTCCCCCCCACTATATCTAGTGAGTACCACATTATTTTTTTTAATCGCAAGCTTGAAGGGGATAACATGTTCTTGCCATCTAATTTCATCCTTCAAATGAATCCATCCTAGTAAGTCTAACAAGTCCTAGGAAGGAGGAACTTTGTCTTGTCATAATGACAAGTCCCGTGTCGTTTATGTTTTATGAGTCCTTTAGAGGTGAAACTCGACATATTTTTCATGATTAGAGAGTTTGAAAAAGAGGCGAAAAAGAAAACTCCAAAGGTCCCTTTTTGTAAATCATCTCTTGAATTTGAAAAGGTAGAAAATGATATCCAAGAGAACCTCTTAGCCATGTTCGACTAAGGTATTCCTTTTTTGTTCAATTTTCTATCTCAGTCCAGAAAAGGGTTAAACTTATATTGAGTATACGTCATTTCATTTACTTTAACGAGTTCGAAATGACAAGTCCTCAATGATATTTTCATGTTTCGAGAGTCAGAAAAGAGCTAAAAGATGACTCAAGGGGGTTTCTTTTTCGTTTATTTTTTACAAGTCCAAAAAAGTGATAAAATAAAACCCATTGAATCAGTCATAATTAATCACCGTCATCATGTTCCATGACCTATCGCTGCACAAGTGAAACACACATTACCAATTTCGAGGAAAAATATTAAAATATAAGTGAAATATGCCCTAATTTGGTAAAAATGTCATTTAAAAACTTATAAAATCTCAAAAAGGCAAATCATTTTTACCATTTTATCATTTTACAAATCAGAGAGCATTTTACCCTATTTTACTTTGATCTTCAGGCAAAGAGTATGATCAATCCCGGACACCATTTGTCGAGTCGTTCACTGCAAGTAAGAGATTTGTCCCTTCCCTTCAATTTTGTTGTGTTTTCATGCATCTTCATCCATAGATTAGGTTGTAAGGAGGGCTTAGCCAAAATTCATGTCGAGGGCGACCAACGTGGGTTTCACCCATCAGACCCATGCTGCTCACCTTGCGACCAACTGTAGGAGCGCGCTGGAAGTGCAAAAAAATATATAAACAGATGTGTTGGCACAAAGTTGCGATTTTTTTGGAGAATCCTCCATATTTAATGATTGATTTCCATATTTGTTTCCATAGAAACTCATGAAATGTTGTTTTATAGATGTTTCATAGGTTAATCAACCAAAAATGGCGATCGAATGGAAAAAAAGAGGACAGAAAGCCGAAGACCATCAAGCAGCCCAGGACCCAAATTGCGTTGCTACCCTTCGAGACTCTTGGTTATTGAAATTCTTCTGAATTCTTGGAATTAGGAGCCAAGTAGAGTTACTACAACATTTGATTGGTTGGTGGGATGTGGATCACCAACTTTTCATGATTGGGAACCAAGAACTTGAAATAGATGTCACAGACATTTATTTAATTACTGGTTTGTCCAGAAAGGGACAACAGATTCAGTTGTTTGGTTCTTGCACTGGAGGGGAAAGCACATATATGTTGATTGCGAGACATTGTGCAGGCACTTGAAAAAGTCAGAGTGGGAAGATAGATATAAACACCATCAATAATCTCCTACTACGAACAATTCTTCATACTATGGCCAGAATAGCTAGGGCTCAAGCTTTGCATGAAGCAACAAAGTCTCATTTCCAGTATTCCTTTGATTGTCTAAGTCCCACGGTTTTCAACCGGTGTGAGTAATTGTTGGTCAATATGAAGAGTCAACTCATGAAGTGAAAGTTAGGAAAGCTGAAATAGTTTGGCTATGGATCCATCCTCGTGACGTTCTTCTTGGAACGCGTGCCATTGTTGCGATATCATTGGATAGAAGTGGATACACTAGTGCCCAGAGATCCACGATTGATGAGGTGGGGTGAGTTGATGCCTCGATAGGGAGGTGGTCAACGGATGTATTTTTCCCCAGTGTTTTTTGGATTGCTGTGACAAAAAATAATCATGATAGATGATTGGGCATACATTGGCAGATATTTTTGAGGAGATCTCGACCTTCCACTTCCACCAGGCGCAAAGTGGACTGATGCAAGTAAAAACAACTTTTTAAATTTTTTGAAGTTTTTGAATTTTTTTTATGTGTACTGATATTTGACACGTGATTTTTGTAGATGTTGGACCAGAGAGACCTCCAAGGGTTTCTTCGATAGCTAGGTGAGTGGCACACAGAATAGAGGATGCTCCTTATAAGGAGGGAGCAAACCCGATCGTTCAGGTGGAACACAATCTGGAAGTTCTCACAAGGGGCATTCCAGAATATGCATCGATTGATAAGGTGCCACTGCAATATCAGAGGCATACTGTAGGGGTACCCATCAGACTGCATCAGTTACTGGACCAAGTCATTAGAGCCATGTCGTGCTACCATGAGCACCATGTGGGCAGATATCTAAATCTAGTCTTTATTCTCTACACTTATGTAGGCTTAAGGAGTCATGTGTCTCAGGACACAGTTTTTGACATTGTGATGTAATAAATTTTTTGCAAACATGCACACACACACACACACACAGAGACACACACAGACACACACTCAACTCTCTATATATATACATGTTTTCTTGTTATGTTCACTATGTGATGGTTTTCATTTTACATATATCGTAAATTTCTATCTAATACATAATTAGCCAATGTATCTGTTAATGTTCAAACGTCTCGGAATATGTCGATAAGTGATATAATTAAAGTCTTGATCCAAAAGACAAGCTCGCAAATACATTCTCAAAATCTAAGGGTTTTTAACTGAATATTATCTGTTAAGTTGTAGTACAATGAGCTATGAATCAATATTAATGACTAACTCTCTGATGCCAAGAGAAATGGCTTCTGAGAAAAGCTCGATAACTACAATATATTCAGCAATGTTATTAGTAGTACGACCTAAACATATGCCTTATAAATTCACTAACTCACCATTAGGGTCATAGATTGGCCATGCGGCGAAGATAAATTCTATGTACTACGACAAGCTCCATCAGAAAAACCGACATAAAGGTTCGATGACATTTGCAAAGCAAGTAGAACACATGGTAAGCAGAGGAAAACACGTTTGCAAAAGCAAACAAATACACCAAAACCAAAAATGCACACTAATGAATAACACACTAATGTACAAAGTATTTACACAAAATCATGCATATTACTTCAGACGGAGCCCATTTCGGGACTTGGGTAATCGATCAAGAGAGAGTAAAACTGTAGTTTCACCATTGGAATGACATGTAAGCATCGACTCGGCCAATTAATTGAATGACACACAAAAATGACAATTACCCCAAGCCCCCCAGGCGAGTGAGGGTTATGAGTCAGAAAATCATTGCCCCATTACGATAATGGGTGAAAGGTAAAAAGTCGGCGAGAAAGTCTCATGATGGGGGACACAAAAATCTTAAGCTAATCACGGGAAAAATATGCCCCCCCAAGTGAAAGATTTTGACAACCTCAGGTTGGGCTGAGATGTCAATGGGCAAGGTAGCTAACATGTTCCCCTGTTCATTTCGGACAACACTTTGTGAACCAAAATAGGTGTCTGAAGTGGATGAGTTGGTACATTGGAAACAAGGGTTTCTAGATAAGATGACATCTCAACAAGGCTTGGGAGAAACGAGGAATGATGATGGGAATCATTCCATCGAATTTCCTTAAGTGACATTACTTCTGTGATACACTCGTTAGCTAGAAATGTCTCATTCAAAGGATCTAGAGAATCCCAAGAACTGAGCTAGGGAGATTACGAATACACATCTAGACTAATACTGAAATGATCATGAATTTCAGAAGTTGTCGTAGAATCAATGACAGCCTGATATGCATGCTCTACGGGGCTAAGCGGCCTAACATCGCCAAAATTGTCAATCTGATTAGGATAGGGAATGACCCAAGGATTGTGACAAGTCAACATCATGTTAATTGAAGCAACATTTGGAGGAGGAAGGTAAAAATTTCCCATAAGGTAAGAGTCTTTGAAAAGACCTGCCCCAACACTTTCATAAGGAATATCGGTATTCCCAACATATGGTACATTAACGTTTGAAGAGTTGGAAGAGAAAAAGGTGAGCTTATTGACAATGACTATTTTCCCTTGGTGAGGAAAACATAGCACATGAAATAAAGTAGAAACCAGAGAAAACATTGCATGGGTCCAACTATGACCAAGTAGAATATTGTAATTCAGATTGGCATCAACAACTTCTACTTCCAGGTTAACGGTTTTTCCTTCCAATTGAATTGGCAAGTCATTGAGAATACCATATTGAAGATAACCTCTACCATTGAAGGCTTCCAAGGTATTTGAGGACTGGTTGAGAGGTGTAGAGGCAATAGATTTACAACATTAAAGGGACATGATGAAAGTAGAAGCACCCTCTTCAATAACAATCCGATGAATAGTCTTCCCTTTGATAATAACCTGTATAAAAAAGGCAAGTTGATGTGAGAGACGAGGAACGTGGTTTTCGAGGTCAAAAGTAATCATATTCGAATCTGTAGTATCAATCCCTCTTATGGTAGATAGTAATGCTTTCATTTGTGATGGACAAGTTTGGAGGACTTCCAAATCTTACATCGCTGAAGGCGCTTGAGCTAAATCTTCCACAATATTATAATGTTGAGTAGCTCACGCATTCGGATTATACAATGTCTTCCGAAGAACACCTTTGGGAGGTGGTCGGATAACATAATCATTACTAGGTCATTCAATATGAAGAGGAAGAAAACTAGGTAGAGTGGAGGTAGAAGGCGTATTAGTGGCATCATTTTCCACAACCGGTTTGGTAAGATTTTGATAATCGTTTGATTGAGTAGGAAAAAAGGCAAGTGTCGTTCCACTCATAAAAACTTGAGAGCCTGAAGATGTAGAGGATTGAGGTTGATCTACCAACAAAGTTTGTTGTGATGGAAAGGTTTCTTTTAACACAACCGGTGTCCTTGGGGTACCTTTTAATAGACGACTAACCTCAACACGACGAGGACAATCCTTGGTATAATGATCTTCGTCACATATAAGGCAAGGATATTTTGGCTTGTGCTTGGATGCATCATCAATAGATGGTTGAGGAGGATCCTCTTTTGGGGTATCAAATTTAGCCTTTTCTTTACCCTTCTTTTTTCCTTTAGAGGCTTTTCCTACTGCGGTAGATTGGAAAACATTCACCTTGAAAGTTTTACTAGGATTTTTGGAAGTATTCAAAGGAGGAGAAGGTGTAGTACCTAGAGTAGATTTATGCTTTGTAGATGCAAAAGAAGCATTACTAGAGGTGAGCTACTGACCCAATAATACCATCAACGGGTGGTGTCTTCGCAGGTTTAGAAGCTGCCGGATAAGTTGAAGGTCACAGAACATCGGGTAAGATATCATAAGTGTGCCATATTGCGAATATACAAAATCTGGATACTGAGCATGGGCGATGGCTTGCTCTTTAGTTACACATCTACCCATAGCTATATATTTGACGATTTGATTAATGAATGACTTAGTAAACCATTTTGTTAAAATTTCATGAGCAATTTAGAATTTAATAAGACGACGTTGACATCTCCATTCATGGATGTGATCAGAGATGTGGGTAGCGGTATTCTGTTTCAAAGATGTTAGGAGATGGGTACCAGTTACATACCGAACTGGTATCTGGAAGTGAGTAAGAAAATCCATAGTCAAATTGTTGAAATCTTGAAAGACACCTCGACGTAACTCGATGTACCATTTTGCAGCAACACCCGATAGGGTTCGCTGGAAAAGATGCAATCGAATGCAATTGTCGACCCAAGAATTGGACGAACACCATAAATGGTAGTTCATGACATGAGCTTGGGGGTCTTCTCCAGACTTCCCTTCGAATTTTGGACAATCGCCAAGAATTTTGGTAGGAATCAGAGGCCAATATGGTGAACGAAGTATTGGGTCATTTTTGAGCCTTGACATATACAATAACTCTAATGTAGCTAAAAATGACAATTGAGGATTAAAAGGCATGAAAGGACTCTGATAAGGTCCAGATTGAGGATTCCAACCTTATTGGAATTGATTTTTCCCCCATGGTGGTGGATTTTGACCATAGGGATTTTGATACTGCCCCCATTGGGAGAAATTTTGACCATACAAAGGTTGAGTTTGTCCCTAAAGAGGTGGGTTCTGACTAGGAAAAGTTTGATAATGACCTGACACAACTGGTTGAGAACCATAAGGGGGATAGAAAACCTATGAGGAGTATTGAGCATAGGGTTGCTGATGCAATGGTTGACCTTTCTGATACAACGGTTGACCTTGTTGCTGCAATGGTTGACTTTGCTATTGCAATGGTTGACCCTGTTGATACAAGGCTTGACCTTGCTGCTGTAATGGTTTCCCTTGCTGCTGCAATGGTTGCCCTTGCTGCTGCAATGGTTTCCCTTGCTACTGCAATGGTTGCCCTTGTTGCTGCAATGGTTGCCCTTGCTACTGCAAAGCTTGTTGATAAGACCTTTGTTGTATGTAAGGTCCTTGTTGTACAAACGGTCCTTGTTGCTATTAGGTTCCTTGTGGAATTTGATAGGTTCCTTGATGATATTGATAGGTTCCTTGCTGTAAAGTATTACCAGCTCCTAAAGGATAAGTTCCAGAAGTAGATTGAAACTGACGACCCAAATGAGGGATTAGGACCAAACTGCATTTGGGATCCTGCGTGTTGATTGAAAGGTGGATTTTGAGGTTGTTGTGAACCATAAGGAGGGTATGGCTATTGGTAAGGTACTTGAGCCAAAATAGTTTTCTAATGAGGAATTTGACCAGATCCAAAAGGAATACTACCAACAATTTGACTTTCTCCCATAACATGAGTTTGGGACCCACTCACGTAGGTTCCACTAGAAACAAGAGGTACATATGGAGGAGGTGGTTGCCCCCCATGCAGTGGGATAGGGGGTGGTACATATTTCCCACTCAATGGAGGAGGTGTAAGCAATGTAGAGGTTGAAAGAGGAGTTGAAGAAACTATAGGAACATTAATTGTCCCAAGCACGATTGTAGGTTGAACAGGAACAGAAGAAACTGCAGTTTGAACAGGAATTTGGGAAGCCACGTTGGAAACGGATGAGTCAGAGGTAGGCGTGATGCCAGATGACCATATCATATGATGATAAATCGAAGATGTTCTTGGAGTACCTAAAACTAAATGACCAAGAGAGGTATAACCTGGAGGGAAAAAAGGTTCACTAGTTTGAGGTGGTGGAGTTGGCCCACTCCCCATATGAGGAGAAGACACATATGGAAATCCTTCAGGTGGAAAAGGATATTTAGATTCATCACCAAGACCTAAAGTATGAGTGGTTGAGACTTTCAGAGGAGGATCTCGAGGAGAGGTTGGAATCTCACCTTTTGATGCCATGGGTGGAAATAGTTGGCGAGGAGTTATCTGCGATGAATGAGGAGAAAGTTCCAAAGGTATGTCGGGATTATAAAATAGATTATATGGGAGTTGAGGATATATTATCAAAGGATTGTAAATTGGATTAAGGGGATACAACAAAAACTGTTGAGGAACCTCAAAAATTTCTAGGTCAGATTCTTGAGATGATGACAACGACTCTCGAGGTGGAGGATGAGAAGCAAGGGGTTGAATACTCAAGACAAGTCCAAGTTCAAAGCCTTGACCTTCAAGTGACTCTGGAATCTCAAGGTGGACTCCTTGTGGTGACCCTTTAGTATCAAATGGTGACCCTCAATCCTTTGATGATGATTTCGATCTCTTGACTTCCAAACTCTCTCCTTTCTTTTTCTTTACATCTGAGTACTTGCAAAATATATCAAAGGACAATACAAGATACAAGAGCATACATAGTATATATCAAACATACACTACTTGATAGATCAAGGAGTATCAAGCTAAATGCATAAATATTTAGACATTTATGGAAAGTGAACATTAGATGTATATGTTAATGAATAAAAAAGGGAAGCATACAACCATTGCCTTGATGTTGGAGACCTCCTTTTGGTGGATGTCCAAGTCCAAGCCAAAACTCTTCAAGCACTCCTTCCCCAAGTTAGATGGGAAAAATTTTGGCATAATCTTAGCATAGGAATACAGACAATCAATGACCAACCATTTGGGGATGGAAGGGATTTGATTTATAGGAAAGGATAGGGAGTCAAGGATCCACAAAAGAGGGAGGAAGGTCCACATCTCAAGGGGAAGGCCATCAAATGTAGGATCAAGAGATCCAAATGGGAGAGCTCGACCATATCTCTACCCAACAACATCCAACTCGATGTTTCTCGAAGTTTCTAGCATATGAAGCTTCTCCTCCATTTTGAGAAAACCTGCCAGAAGAGGTTCAACATGGGATTTCATATCAAAACTAACATTGGCATCGATAGGTCAAAGAACCGCATCTTGCCATCAACACGGGCAAGAAATGGAGTAAAGAGTGCTAGTCTTGAAGTTTAGGGTTTCAGTCAACCTTCTCCAGAATTGACTTAGGGCAGTTTTTTTTTCCATTCTTCAGGGATGTTTAAGTATGTGTTTCATGATGAGTACACTTCACAATTGTCAACATTTTTTCAACTTCAGGATATGGAACAGGAAGTGAACAGGAGGTGTGACAAAATACTGTGTAACAACCTCAACTTCAAACCTAATTAACTTTCATGATTTAGGTTGTCATTCGAAGTAAGACTATCCATCGCACCATTGTGGACGAAAGAGCTTCAACCTGTATCATGTCACTTTCTTGCTGAAAGGCCCTTGGTTCTCCTCAATTAAATTAGTCACCGAATACTCTAAAGGCATTTGATGGAATAAGCTTCAAGCCTTATGGAACTTTGAATTCATTACAAGTTGCATTAGGTGGAAAGACGATGCCAGTAGAAGTTGAAGTTATCGACAGACCATTAGATTATAATATTCTATTGGGTCATACGTGGGTTTATGTTATGGTCGTTGTTGTTTCAACATACTTCTAAATGATAGCTTTCCATCATAAGGGGGGTATATTAGACATTGATCATCTCACTTTCTTTGCCACCAATTCTCAAGTTACTGGAAGCATCCCTCTTGAGGGATAAACCCCACATCTGTATCAACATGTCGGGGTTGGACTACCTAAGGATTCTTCCCTCATGGGAACCTTTTCTCTTCCTCTTCCTTTTCCATAACCCCTTCTCGAAAAATATAATTCGGTTGCCTATGTCAACATGATATCTTCTTGTGCTACTCCATTTGATCCTTGGGTAGTACACCATGAATCTAATATTGATACCTTTGGTGACTATCTTCTGCTCAGTGTCGTTGAGCTCGACTATGAAGCCATCTATTCGACTTGTGCGACACAGTCTGACTTCACCTGTTCTATTAATTGAGTTGATCATTCCTTATATTATGACACATGCTTTGATCCCTTCTTTGGTACATTTTCTACTAATGAGAGAGTCATGGAGATCATGATGCCAGATGATGCATTGTCGGATGAACATCATTATTGTTCCTCTTTGTCATATTCCTCTGAGGAAAATCTTAGTGATCTCTATTGGCCCAATTTCATTGATATGTCTATGAATTCCATATCTATCCATGATATCAATTCTGAGAATAATTTGTCAAATATTGAAGAGAATATTCCTCTCGATATTTCGATCAAATCCAGAATTTTTGAGAATGTACATATTGGTGCATATTTCTCTCCCGATGAGATCAAGACCTATAAATCCCTTCCAGGAGTTTAGAGACATTTTCTCCTGGTCTTATGAAGAGATGCCTGGTCCAGTCCATACATGCTGGTTTCATCTACCCAGTACCTCTAATTGATTGGGTGTCGAACATTGTTCCTGTCATGAAGAAAGAAGGAACAATTCATGTGTGTGTCAATTACTGGGACATTAATCATGCTTGTCCCATGGACACTATCCTACCCCGTTTATCGACCAAATTATTGATTATTGTGTTGGCAGTTGATCAGGTGCTCAAAAAGTAGCTCAAAATTGAAAGTTGTCATATCGGTGTGGAACTTGGATGAGCGCGTAGTGTTCATCATCCTGAATCCGATGCAACTCATTTTGTGCAAAACTGACACCGTGTTCTCCGAGAATCATGTTCTGTTCACTTTCCCAAATAGGCGAGTTTTTGTAAAAATTTGCCAGCCCAGTCAGCAGTCCATACTACTGATGTGGCATGGACTGTGCAGGTCTATGTGGCACTTTGACTGGTTAATGGGCTAAGCAAATCGTGTTGTGACAAGCGAAATTTTTTTATTGGTTGTAATTTGATGTTTGGGATTGGGTGGTTGGTGGCCAACCACAGGCTGACACGTGGCCCAGCCAGAGGCCACCATGTGGCAGCCAAGGGCCACCAAAATTATGGGTCGAGTTTCGAGCAGCAATAGTGGGGGTTTAACCTGCGATCACCAATGAAGGAGCATATCCATACACCAACATGCCATATCCAAAGGACTTGATGATATAACTTCTCTGCGTATATTTGGATTTCACATTCGCGGCATTTGGGGGTAGGGCCAGCATTTGGGAATGCCCAACCATGTGACCACCAACCAAAGGAGAGAGGGGACTTGGCCAGCGGGGGCAGGCAGTTGGCCTTAGCCCCAGGAACATGGCCCCCCACATGCCCAAATTTTTCAGATATAAGGCATTAGAGGAAATTTATAACGTTTGACAATTTCGCCCAAAAATTGACTAAATTGTCACTCCGTTAGTGCGTTTTGGGGAAAATTTGTAGGATGGTGCCGACTATTGGGAAATTTGCGGTGCGATTAGCAGAAAACTTGGAAAGGCCATAAATTCTTCCCTTTTTGACCAAATCAGGAGCAGAAAGAGGCTACACAGGCATTTTTGGGCATTCTGGAGCCATTGGAACACATTTTAGAGCTTTTTGAGCATTGTAAAATGATGTGTTCACACTTTTGAGCATAATAGAGAGGGAAACGCCATTGGAAGCTGGACCAAGGAGATGTAGCCCAAGAGGGGTGAACTCCTTCATCATGTGCTGCTGTGATATTGTTTATGGTGATGTTTATATCTGTTGTATGTTGTTGTTTAGTCATTTATTTATGATAATTTGCACATAAAATTTACATAAAAGCACTCAAAAACTAATGTTTTAAACTTGCAATTAACCTAATGAATCCTTAATCAATTTTTACATATTATGAAAAGGAATTTAGCACAACAAAACTAATTTTCCCAATCAGATCAAGTTTGGCATCAGAGTTCTTGGTTTTCTTTGTGCAAGAAGGATTTAACTATTTGCAAGTTAATGTCATGCTTACAAGGTTCAAGCTCAAGAGAGGAGAAGGGAAGCTCATTGAAAGCCCTAAAGTTGGGTCAAGGAGAAGGAGTGCAAGGTTGCCACATTATCGACCACCATTTCTTCCTCAAGTTGCAGTTGAGACTTTAGTGAGCATGTCTCATGAAGGAGAGCCTACAAACATGACAAAGGATGAGAAGGTCTTGAGGAAGGATTTCTTTGATATGACAAAGATGGTGAAGGTACTCTATGAAGAGAGGAATACCAGACTTTAGGGTGAAAGCTCCAAGCCTCCAAAAGGGGAAGTGTTACCAAGAATAGTGTCCACTCGGATGCTGCTATTCCCACTAAGACTGGTAGCTATCTTAGAAACAAACAAGTAAAGTCTACTTTCATTTCCCTTTATGAAAATAGACAAGAGGGGAACCAAGGAGACCAACCTTAGTCTTGCGCTTGATTTCCTCTCCTTCCTGATAGAGCTTTGCCGCTTCTTCTTCGTTTGCCCAACTTCAAAGAGAACCTGTGGAATCACAACAACATACTACTATCGAAGAACAAAGATCTATATTCATAAATAACAGAGGACCAGATGTGTGTTAACCATACAAATGCATATATAAGTAAACATACAAGAATATGGAGGAAAACTTGAATAACTTTATTAAGATGAAAAGTAGCAAGAGGATTACAACCATATGTTCTGACCCAACATCGTCCTCTAGCTAGAAAACCCTTCTTCACCTCAAGTAAAGCTTAGATCACCCAACACTATGAATATACACCAGAAAACCAACAACACTTCTCTATAAGATACAAAATTCCAACC
>APFE031301138.1:1021-32979 GCA_000404065.3 Pinus taeda
GGATGAGGTTGCCCAGCAGAGGCAAGAAAAGGATGCAGCTTCCCTACTAATGACATTATACAAGGAGCTCATTCAAACACAAGAAAAGCTGCAGGAGTCAGAGGCCACATTGGAAACAGCATTGCAGCAGAAGGAGGCAGGGCAAACCTCACAGCCACCTCCAGAAACAATAAACCTTGAGGAAACCCCTCAAGACACTGCCCCTCCCAGCCAACAAGTGCAGAAAGAAGCTCCAGATACCTCAGCACCAACCACCTCAGCACCAACAACAGAGCAGGCTGAAAGCCTGGACATGCAGAAGCTGAGGAAAGAAATACAGGTACTAGAGTCACAAATGTCTGAGCTGAGCCAAGCCCAGGACAATTTGGCAAAAATAAATGAAAAGTATGATAAATCAAAGCAAAATGTGGCTGAAAGAGAGAGGGAGGTAAAGGCCCTCAAGAAGAGGATTGCTGAGCTAGAAAAAGAGCTCACATTGGATAAAGTCACAGCAGATCTTAAGAGGGTCATCTGGACCACCATCGGCCAGTCAATAACAAACCAATGGGAATATATTGAGGCCATATATGAGCAAGTGGCACTCATTGGAAGAGCACGAAAAGAAATGCAGAGGGCAAGGGCATCTCTAGGCAACATGCCTGAGATTGCCCCTAGGATGATAAAAGTGCTGAATTACAGGACAAGCTCCCAGCTAGTAAGAATGGGGATTGGAAACAGAACAGAGACCATCTCCCTAATCAAAAGAGTCTTGACAATGAGAAACCTGATTCAGACCTTGGAAAGAAGAATCCAGGATATGCAAGCTGATATCAATAAATTTCAGAACAGGTTTATGGCTTTGCAGGACAGGGGGCTCCCTAGCATATTGGATCCTTCAGGAAAATTACTCTCCCATGAGAAATATGTCAAGAGAGTAAGCAGTTTTGCAGCAATACAGATTGCAGAGGCACCTAGTACATCTTCAGAAGCAGGCCTAGTAACAGGGCAGATTCTTTTTGATAGAGTAGATAATTTATTTTTTATTAGAAATGAAATTGCACATTTATTTGATGAGCCCCCTCACTTTTATAAGTATACAGAGGCTGATGAGACCATGGGGTCAATTTTGAAACATCACTTGCCTCCACCAGATACATGGCAGGAATTGATAATATTACTGTTGAACCAAAGTCAGTAATCGCGATTTTTTCTTCAGCAAACAGTTTGGAGCTCATATACAGAAGGACAAAGACACATCAGCAGGTATGAAGACAGAGGCTGAGCCAACTCAACACAGGTACTCGGCCACAACAGCAGCATCAGCAGTAATAGGTGACAGGGCCGAGAAGACACAGGAAATAACAGCTGCACAGACACGTCACTCAGCAGTTATGCTAAAGCCGCTCAACCGACTCCATGAGCCCCAAAGGTCAAAATTAATCTGACAGGATTTAAGAGCCCTTATAACTCATTTAAGATTGTAATAACTTCTCATCTTCAAGCTCTGTACGAGCAAAAGAAGATATTTTCCCTCTTAGATGACTCAATGCCTGAGATATTTTGTAAAAGACTTCTATATATTCCCCCTCGCATTTGTTAGCAGG
The DNA here is from genome assembly GCA_000404065.3 of Pinus taeda. Lineage (NCBI taxonomy): Eukaryota > Viridiplantae > Streptophyta > Pinopsida > Pinales > Pinaceae > Pinus > Pinus taeda. The sequence goes on from APFE031301138.1 coordinate 2,605, forward strand.
GGTTGGACTCCGGATGTAAGAAATCTCTTGATATCTACTCTGTTACTCTTCTTTTGTAAATCTTCAGACAACTAATACAAAGGATGATGGGATTTCCCAAAGCATTGTGTCTCTGATGTCTAGCTGGTGTATGGCTGAAAGTTGCAGGATTCCTGTGTATACCATGACTCAATAAGTTTTCTTGTTACTCTCTGTTATATATATGTTTGTTATACTTTCATATATCTTTCATGTTTTCCATGTACTCAATATCTAAATAGCAAGGAAAAAGAATAGTCTCAGGACTTAATCATTGATTACCTTGAGCTCAATCTAAGCTATTTTAAATGTTTTCTTCAGTTATGGTAACGAAAGAGTAATTCTTAAATGCTACCTTTCGCACTATATCATCACAGTAATCTATTGGTTCAGGAATTCAAGTAATTGCTCCTAAGTAATAGACCTCTTCCCCACTTCCCAGCTCAGTGAAGAATTCTTAAATTCTCTTTGCTAGTTGTTTCTCATTTCACCCACACAATTTACAGTTTGTTTTATGAAATACATGCAGGCCCTGTAATTCCAGTTGCACTTAAGCCAGACCTCAAGGAAACAACGGCTACAGACCCCATTGCCCAATGGATTAGTTTCACTTGCAGAGAACACTCTAAAAACTATCAGAATCATCCCCCCAACCAAACATAAGAAACAATCAAATATTCACTTCATAACTAGCCTAAAAACTCCATTAAAACAGTGACAAACCTTATAGAGAGAGCCCTCTCTGATTACAGTTGGGCTAGCAGCTGTAGTCCAAAGATTGGTTAGTGGTTACCCCGGCCGTATTCCCTTGGGAGTCATAGGGAACAACCTGGGTGTTAACAATTTACATGGGCATGCTTTCTACAACTTATGTCTAAGGAAACAAATTTAGAAATGAATTTACACATGTAAGGATAGGAACCATGATCAATTTGCATTCACGCATATTAACCTCTACAATATTATCTCAAAGAATTTCCTCTAATCTAATAATAGCTTATTGTTTATTGGATCTCTTTTAATTTTCATGCCTAAAATAAATTGTCAATGCCAAAGTATTTCATACAAAACTTAGAAGAAAAATGATTTTCGATATCCTTAATTATTTCCTTCATGTTTCTATTACTAACATATCATGAACATACAATATCACATAAATAAAATGATTAAAAACTATTCTGGGATAAACACAATGTTAATCTTTACTTATTTAGAAACCAAAATCAATTCCCTTTAATTGGGAATATCTCTTTGTTATTTGGAAATATTTGTACCGATCCACTTTACCTATTTCATTCAACTTATATTTAAACACCCATTTTCTACCAATATGTTTTCTTCTAGTTAGCAACTCAACAGTTCACAAGCCTCATATTTTTTCTTGGGAATCCATTTATTTAACCAAGTCCTTCTTCAAGAGCTTACTATGTTCTAAAGCCACTACCTCCATAATATTTCAAGTGTCATCATTGGTAATATACACAATATTACTAGAATGAAAGTTAGGTAGGGTATAATTTATGTTATCCTTCTTTCCCAACTTTATCTCCTAAAGGATAGAATTTGAGGTTCTTCTTCATATGACAAATAATATTCTATTGAGTAGGATTCTTCACCCTTCAACTCAAAATATTGTGTCTCTAGTTATTCTTTCCTTGGTTGGACTTCATGTTTGTGAAAAATTTTAACCACTCTTAAGAATATGTAACATTATAAAATCATGTTCTCTATTACTCAGTTCCAAGGTTTGTAACTTTTTGTATCACATTTGTAACTAATAAAGACACATTTTTTCATATTTTTTAAACTATATTACACTTATTTTGATCCAGGTGGATTCTTATGGCCACCTTCCTATTCCACTTGAACCCCCAACACTATTTCCTTTCAATTTCCGTAATTCTAGCACAACTTTCTATTTGTGGCGGTTTTTTAGGTCCTAAACTTCTAGAGTTGTTCTTAGGTCTTAAAAGAGGTTTTCTAGGAAAACGGAGAGACCAAATAAGTGCTAAAATGTTTTTCACACATTCCTTTTTCACATCCTCATGGAGATCATCGAAAATATGTATTATATTAGCAAAACATATATTTTATGATAAAGCTATGACCTCGAGAAGTTGGCAGTCCAACTTAACCAAATGGGGCCTAAAACCATTGGTGCTTCATATCCTAAGGTTAGGGTTTCACACTTATTATTTATGATAAAAGGGACTTTAAGCCTCATTGTAGCATAGTTCAGAAGGCATGTAGCCATCACAACTCTTCTTTGAGATAAGCTACCAACACACGAGCTAGCTTGTTCCATTCTTCATGTAAACAATTTTTGGCACTTGTTATTAATTAATTAAAGTTTTGCTCTTTCAATGTATCTCAATGTTCTATTTAAATCTGTATTTCATTTAATCCCTTTGTAAATATGGATTAGTGGTATCAGAGAATTGTTATGTTTCTCTATTTTTTTGTGCATGTCCCCAACAAGGTCGGGGTATAAGGAGTTGGGACTTGAACTGGTTGAGCCCTTACAATATTATCCCCATCGACACTAACAACCTACCATGGCGAAAGAAAAGAAAGAAGAGGGAGTAGTATATCCTATCAAATTGTTGCTCAAAGAATCCCTTGAGTGAAAAAGGAACGATATGATGGATTTTTCTAGATCCTTCGGCTAATGCCAACAATTGATGCATCTTCATCCAACAATCACATCAGAGGTGCCTCCCCCTTCAAGGTACAAGTTACCTTCAATATCCATATATTTGAAGTTCATATAGATGCATATGTTGCATATAAATTGTTTGTTGGCATTTGATACAAGTGTTGCCCTTGATGGCAACTCACTCACTAGTAAGTTTAGTTTTGATGAGAGGCAACCCACAGTGTAACAGGTCCATTCAGATGTAACAGGGCATTGGTACAGAAGAACATGAAGATGGAACTAAAGTCTACATCAGAATGAAGAAGTTGAAGGTAAAGGATGGTCAAAAGCAGTTTAAGATGTATACGCAGGTCCACTTAGTCAAAACAACATATACACACTGGATCATAGAACAAAAAGGGCGTATACGTATACACACACTTTCATAAGAAAGAAAGTGTGTATATGTTGGAAAATCAAGGAAATTCAAGGGTCAATACCATGGTATTAGACCACAATATTGAGCAAAGCAATGACTATTTGATCCTGTCCAAGAATACCACGGGTCCTAAGTGGTTTTGGTATGAGGTATTGAGAAAGGCCTAATACTATATAAGGAGGAGAAGATCATAAGGCTAGTGTGTGCAAGTGAAAGGGTTTCTAAGGAATACTTCTATCTGAAGTATATTTTATGTTGCAGGGGCTATGTTTGTGATTTGATTTGAAATATTTTGTGCACCTTGAATTCAATGTTGGATCAGGATCATGAGACCTGAAATGACTTATCATTGAATGATCTGATATTGGTTGGGCTAGATATGATTATGTATGCTTGTTTTATTCTTTAAATGTCATGATATGGGTTTGTTTGAAGTTTGGAATAGCAGCAAAGTTATGAGTTAATATTTGCAGATCTATACACTAGTTTGTCTCGGTAAAAGCGTGTATACACACAGGTTCTACTCTTCCAAGTAGTGTATACAAAAGAAAATTGTATTCTTCAGATTTGACTGATCTATCTGATTAGTTCTGTTGTTTTACTACTATCTGTTAATGAAGTCTTCTTAGATCTAAATGTAAAACTGAATGCATAAGGAGTTTGATATCTGATTGATTGATTGTATAAGTGAGAAGGGTGATCTCTGCTACTGCCTATATAAAGCTCTATAAATTGAAAGTAGAAGTTTAGTATATTGCTGGTTGGTACAGACTTGATTCAGAAGTTTTATGTTTCTGTAGTTTTGAAGGTATACGCGGTTTTGATTAAAGGAAGTAGCGTATACACACAGGTTGGGTTCAGTAAAGTAGAGTATACATTCTGAAGCATGATTTTTGAGGTTGCAGCTAGTTCTAAATGATGATGCAAGTTTCTAGGTTCAACATAGCGTTCTAGTGATAGTGATCTAACTGTTTAGATTAACTGATTATTGGTTGATGCAGTTTGAAAGTCTTGATGGGTCCAGTATGAAAATTTGATGAAACGAGTTCTTCATGTATATTGTTGTGTGCCAGGAGCATCCAGTCTGAAAATTTATGAAACGTGGTCCCTGGAAGAAGAGAGAAGGTCGTAGCCTTTTGTAGGATGGCGCATACGTACTAGTAAACACATTGGCTAGTACAAGAGCTAGGGGGTTGCAGCTCCCTTCCAGTAGAAGCTGGAAAATGAGAGAAGGTTGTATCCTTATGCAAGTGGGTGCCTATGTACTGGTATGAGCCTGCACCAGTACAAGATTGTAAACATATTTTATTATTATTAAAAGAAGACAAAGATGACAACAACAGGTGGTTTTTCTCCCGCATTGGGTTTCCACCTTAAATATTGGTGTTCATGTGTGTTTCTTATGTGTGGTTGTTTATTATTATTTTTCTGCACTGTTTTACAAGTTATTGATGCACTGATTAAAGATCAACTCATGATAAACTGATTAAATCATAAGTTCTCTGGGTATACGCCGGTTTCTCTAATAACAGTATCATGTACATTCTAGTTCACTTCACAGAAGTAGTGTATATATATTTGTTTGGGAAATGAAAAATTATTGAACTGATAATATTGATTCAGCCCCCTCTCAATATTATTTCCAACAATTGGTATCAAAGAAGGTCCTTTAGAAGAAGCTTGATCGCTTGAAGGAAGATATTTCAGGATGAATAATCACGAAGGCATGGGATCTATTAGACCACCAATCCTCAATGGGAGAAACTTGGTATATTGGAAAATAATAACCAAAGCCTATCTTCAATCACTGGAGCCGATGTTTAGGAAATTGTGGAAGGAGGATATCAATTTCCAGCAACAATACTTGCAGACTCTGCATGAAAGAAGTTATATGAAACCAATGCCAAAGCTGTCAATACGTTATTGGGAAGCCTTTCAGAATCAGAATTTGTCAAAGTCATGCAGCTCAAGACAGCCCAAGATGTATGGGACAAAATCATTGAAAGCTACGAAGGAAACTCTCAAGTAAAACGTGCTAAGCTTCAAACTCTCAGAATTCAAAATGAAACTCTTAAGATGCATAGTGATGAGAGTGTTGCTAGTTACTTTTTACGTATAGATGATATTGTTAACTGTATGAAGAATCTGGGTGAAGAGATAAAGGAAGCACTTTAGTTGAGAAAATTTTGAGATCTTTGTCTTCTAAATTTGAGTCAAAAGTGTCTGCCTTGGAATAAAAATAGGATCTTCAAACTATTATTGTGACTCAACTCCATGAAATCCTAACTTCCTTTGAAATGAGGAAAGCAGGTCCATCATATATGAGATAAGCTGCTTTTAAAGCTTCAGCAAAGGGAAAATAAAATGAAGAGCACAATGAACCAGGATACATTTCAGATGAAGAAGATGAGGTAAATTTTGTCAAAAATCTTCAATAGGGTTCCGGAAGATTCAGAGGTAAGTTACCATTAAAAGGCTTTGCTTGTGGTAGAGTTTGCCATTATGCTACGAAATTTCCTCATAAAGATAAATATTAAAAGGGAAAGGAATACAAAAAAGACAATAGAAAACAAGTTGTCAATAAAAGGAGTTACTATACGCATGAAGATAGTGATGGTTTATCCAATAGTGATGAAGATGAAATTGAACAAGATTATAAACTACTCATGGCTTATGACAATGATGATATTTTAGATGCCTTAGAAGAGGAAGACTTTCTTGAAGAAATCACAAAACTCAAAATCTGCTTAGAAGAAAAGAATATGATCATAGATACGTTGACACACCAACTCATTGAAAGAGAAAAACACAATGAAAATCTAGAATGTGAAATCGTTGGTCTAAGAGAAGAATTTGAGAAGACAAAATCTATTAATCTTAGATTTGCTAAAGGATCTGAAACTTTAAATGAAATCATCAAAGTTCAGTGTTCTCCTCTAATAAAGACAAGTCCTGGATATTATAAAGAATCATCTCAGTCACAAAAGCCATCAACCTCCACCAGAAGCTATCTTAATGCAACAAAGATCGGTGAACAGTATGTTAATCATCAGTTAAAGCCCAAAATTACTCATAGGTAAATCATACTCAATTTACTCCAAGGGTGAATATCAGTAGAAGCTTCAACCAACAAGTAAACAATGCCAAAATATTCTATGATCGCGTAAATTTCTTCAATGGGTAATGTTTTTCATGTCATAACTTTGTGCATAAGGTTGCTCAATGCGTTTCTTACCAAACCATCATGAATAGAGAAGCACGAAATCAAAGGTGTGTAACAGGAATAAAGAAAATTTCCTATAATAACTTTTCTACTCTTGAAAATGAAATAGAATTTTTGAATTGTAACAACTTTGGTCATGAAGAATTTGACTACAGGAGAAAATTTCAACCAACACTTCAAAAGGAGAAAACATCATTAAATCCCATGATATGGAGAAAGAAGGAATCTCAATCAGAAAGATGTGGCATAGCTCTTTATGCATAAGGATAAGAAAATCAGTAGTACATCGACAATGGATGCTCCAAACATATGACATGTGATAAAGAGAAACTTCATTCATATAATACTTTAACAAGGGAAAAGAATGTCTCATTTGGAAATGGCGCTCCAGTTATCATTAAAGGTAAAGGTTCTATTTTCTTGAAAGAAAACAGTAAAGCTGGAAATGTCATGTATGTAGATGGTTTAAAGCATAATATGTTGAGTGTCAGTCAAATGTGTGATCAAGGAAATGAAGTTGTGTTTAGATCAAACGAATGTGTGGTTGATTAGCTTGATACAGGAAATACCATGATCAAAGGTACAAGAACTCCAAATAATTTATACATACTCAAAGGAGGACAACAACAATGCTATCTAAGAAAAATAGATGAAAACTGGCTATGGCACAGAATATTAGGACATCTAAGATTTTCTCTGATAAGAAAAGCATGCAGGCTCAAGGTAGTTCGTGATCATCCAGATATCAACATACCAAAAAACACCATATGCAAACCATGTCAGGTCGGTAATCAAACCAGAGTTCACTTCAATGAAAAAGAAGGATCAACAAGTAAGCCTCTTGAACTCATCCATACAAATTTATGTGGTCCAACAAGGAAAAAGTCACCTCGTGGAGAAGAATACTTTATTTTATTTATTGATGATTTTTCCAGGATGTGTTGGATAGGTCTACTAAAGCATAAAGATGAAGCATTTGAAAAGTTGAAAGCCTTCAAAGATTTAGTTGAAAATGAGTCAGATAGAAAAATCAAATGTCTCAGATCTAATCGAGGGGGAGAATTCATATCAGATGAATTCTTTGACTTTTTTGAACAAGATGGAATAAAAAGGCAATTCTCTATTACAAGAACTCCTCAGCAAAAGGGCGTGGTGGAAAGAATGAACATAACAGTTCAACAAATGGCTCGAGCTATGCTTGATGAATCTGGAACTCCTGCAACCTTCTGGGATGAAATGACATTTGTTGTCGTGACTATTTTTAACAAAGCAAATGTTCGGGTAAATAGCAATGAAACTCTAGATGAACTTTGGTATCGTAAGCCTCCTACTGTAAAACACTTTAGAGTTTTTTGAAGCAAATGTTTCATCAAAAGGACTGATGAAAAAATTGGTAAGTTTGAACCCATAGACGATGAAGGAATTCTTCTTGGTTATTCATCCAAAAGTAAAGGATACAAATGTTATAATAAAAGACTTAAGAAAATTGTTGAAAGCAATGATGTTGTAATTGATGAAGCATGCAGAAATCTAGAACAAATGAAATCAACAGAGGAATATGACAATGAGGAATATGAGGAATGATTTAACTCATCAAATCAAAATGATATAGAAGAATAAACCAATGAAGCACCAGAAGAAGATACAACAGACAGGGAAAATACTCCATCCAGGTATGTTCAGAAGAATCATCCAGAATCTCAAATTCTAGGAGAAAAAGGGTTTGGAGTACAGACAAGAAGAAATCTTGTAGGAACTTCCAGTTATCTAGTATTATTATCCTCCACAGAACCTGAGAATGTAAATGAATCCTGCAAAGATGAATGTTGGGTCAAGTCCATGGATGAAGAACTTGACCAAATGGAAAAGAATGATACTTGGGAGTTAGTTCCTAGACCTCATGATAAAAATGTTGTAAGAATAAAATGGATATTAAAGAATAAGATGAATGCAAATGGATAAGTTATTAGAAACAAGGCAAGACATGTTTGCAAAGGGTATGCTCAACAAGAAGGTATAGATTTTGAAGAAAATTTTGCACATGTTGCCAAACTTGAAGCCCTAAGGATGTTTCTTACTCTTTCTAGTTTTCAAAAATTCAAAGTATATCAAATGGATGTAAAATCAACCTTTCTTAATGGAGATTTATAAGAAGAAGTTTATATTGAACAGACATAAGGATTCATTCTTGGAAATGATGCAAAACTCATATGCAAACTCAAAAAGGCTCTCTATGGTTTGAAACAGGCTCCAAGGGCTTGGTATTACCGCCTTGACAAATATCTACAACAACAAGGTTTCACAAAAGGTTCTATAGATAGCAATTTATAGACAAATATTGAAAATGATAAACTACTAATTATTGTTGTTTATGTTGATGATATCATTTTTGGTAGAAATGAAGAATCCATGAGTTAGATTTTTTCTTTAGTAATGCAGCAAGAATTTAAAATGTCCATACTTGGTGAAATTACTTATTTTCTTGATCTACAAGTACAACAAACAAAACATGGTATCTTTCAAAAACCAAATATCTCAAGTAGATCTTGAAGAAGTATGGAATGGAAGATTCTAAACCAGTATGTACTGAATGGAAACAGGATGCAGTCTCAGTTATAACGATGAATCACCAACAATAAACCAACCAACTTATAGCTCTATGATTGGAAGTCTAATTTATCTAACAGGTACCAAAACTAATATCATGCATGCAGTAGGAATTGTTGGAAGGTTCCAAGCAAATCCAAATGAATCACATCTCCAAGCAGTCAAAAGAATTTTCAAATATCTTCAAGGAACTCAGCAATTTGGACTATGGTATCCTAAAGATACAGACCTTACTCTTCATGCATATATAGATGCAGATTGGGAAGGAAATGTTTATGACCAAAAGAGAACTAGTGGAGGCACATTCTATATGGGTTCTCGGTTAGTGTCATTGCTAAGCAAGAAACAAAGTTCAATTGTCTTATCTATAGTTGAAGCAGAATATGTGGCTGTTGCATCTTGCTGCAGCAACTACTTTGGATGATGTGAAAATTGCAAGACATTCAGATCACATGTACTTCACCCATCTCCATTATATGTATATATCAACTTCCATAAGTGTTTTGAAAAATCTTGTCATGCACTCCAAGACCAAGCACGTACCCATTAAGTACCATTTTCTACGAGAAAAAGTGCTTGAACAAAAGGTTAAATTGGAGTATGTTCCCTCCAAAGAACAGGTTGTTGATATATTCAATAAACCGCTTCCCAAAGAAACATTTGAATATCTCAGAAAAAGCTAGGAGTAGTTGCTGCATCATCCTACTGTTAAATACAACTTTTAGAGGAAGGTTATTATACGTAGTTTTCATAAGGTATAGTCGCATATACATGCAAGTTTTTGTGGCTGAAGGAGCATATATGTTTTTCTAACAAAAAATAGTGGGTAAGACTTTGATATGGGTGCTTTGTGTGATATTGATTATTACAATCTGACGATATTCTTTGTTCATTGATTTTTATATGATTGACAAAGATGCCTTGATGAATGAATTGTTGACAATGCATAGGTAGCAGATGTTCAGGGGGGCATTAGCCTTCACATACATTCTGCATTATTGGCATCATGGTTGTTGAGTTCAATTATGGCTTCAGATACTTATATCATTTGTTGCATAAGTCATGTAAATATCTAGGGTGTGATATGACTTCTTCTGTCATGGTCTATATTTGAATGAGTCCTATTGGACATATGATGTAATTTGTATCCCCACTTTGCATGGGATGGATGATGTAATAATTGCTGTATTTATATCATGTATAAACAATTGGTATATACCCACTTGGTTGGGTGGATGAGTCAAATATGGTGTATCCCCACTTAGTTGGGTGATTAATGTATGTATGAGTCATTGGTCATAGGGAGGTCATACTCACTTAGTTGAGTTATAGATTCATGTTATTATTTTGAAACATATCTTTGCAGACTTGACATGTAATCAGGGGGAGAATGGAGAACATAATGTATATCAAAGGGGGAGAATAACTTGGTCCGACCTTTGCCCTTGATGTCAAAGGGGGGGAGTATTTTGGTGTTGCTTGTTATCTCTAACAATTTCTACAGCTTGCAGTAATCAACACCAGCATTGTTTCCATCAAGTCCAAAGGGGGAGATTATTGGCATTATGATACAAGTGTTTTCCTTGATGGAAACTCACTCACAGGTTAGTTCAGTTTTGATGAAAGGTAACCCGCAAAGTAATAGGTCCATTCAGATGTAACAGAGCATTGGTACAAAAGAACAGGAAGTGGAACTAAAGTCTACTAATCAGAATGAATAAGTTGAAGGTAAAGGATGGTGAAAAGCAGTTTAAGATGTATACGCGGGTCCACTTAGTCAAAATAGCATATACACGCTAGTTCACAGAACAAAAAGGGCATATAGGTATACAAACGCTTTAACAAGAAGAAAAGCGCGTATATGTTGGAAAATCAAGGAAATTCAAGAGGAGACAATACCAAGGGTCAATACCATGGTATTAGCCCACAATATTGAACGACTATTTGATCCCATCCAAGAATACCACGGGTCCTAAGTGGTTTTGGTTAGAGGTATTGAGAAAGGCCTAATACTATATAAGGAGGAGAATATCATAAGGCCAGTGTGTGCAAGTGAAAGGGTTTCTAAGGAATACTTCTATTTGAAGTATATTTTATGTTATAGGGGCTATGTTTGTGATTTGATCTGAAATATTTTGTGCACCTTGAATTCAATGTTGGATAAGGATCATGAGACCTAAAATGACTTATCATTCAATGATCTAATATTGGTTGGGTTGTATCTAATTATGTACACCTATTTTATTCTTTAAATTTCATGATCTTGGTTTGTCTGAAGTCTGGAATAGCAACAAAGTTATGAGTTAATATTTGTAGATATATATGCTGGTTCATCTCGGTAAAAGCGTGTGGACAAGCAGGTTCTACTCTTCCAAGTAGCGTATACAAAAGAAAAGCCTATTCTTTAGATCTGATTGATCTATCTAATCAATTTTGTTGTTTCACTGTTGTTTATCAATGAAGTCTTCTTAGATCTGAATGTAAAACTGAATGCATAAGGAGTTTGATATCTGATTGATTGATTGTATACGTGAGAAGGTTGATCTCTACTACTGCTTGTGTAAAGCTCTATAAATTGATAGTAGAAGTTTAGTATATTGTTGGTTGGTATAGACTTGATTTAGAAGTTTTATGTTTCAGTAGTTTTGAAGGTATACGCCGGTTTGATTAAAGGAAGTAGCATATACACATAGGTTGGGTTCATTAAAGTATTGTATGCATTCTGATGGATGATTTTTGAGGTTGTAGCTGGTTCTAAATGATGATGTAGGTTTCTGGGTTCAACGCACTGTTCTGGTGACAGTGATTTGACTATTCATATTAACTAATTATTGGTTGATGCAGTTTAAAAGTTTTGATGGGTCCAGTATGAAAATTTGATTAAACGAGACCTTCATGTATATTGTTGTGTGCCAGGAGCATCTAGTCTGAAAATTTATGAAACGAGGTTGCAGGAAGAAGAGAGAAGGTTGTAGCCTTTTGTAGGTCGGTGCCTACATACTAGTAAACACATTGGCTAGTACAAGAGCTAGGGGGTTGTAACTCCCTTCCAATAGAATATGGAAAATGAGAGAAGGTTGTAGCCTTCTGCAGGTGGGTGGCTACGTACTGGTATAAGTCTATACCAGTACAATATTGTAAATAGATTGTCTTATTAATAAAAGAAGATAAAGACAGCATCGATAGGTGGTTTTTCTCTCGCATTGGGTTTCCACCTTAAATCTTGGTGTTCATGTGTGTTGCTTATGTGTGATTGTTTATTATGGTTTTACTGCATTGTTTAACAAGTTATTGATGCACTGATTAAAGATAAACTCATGATAAACTGATTAAACCATAAGTTCTCTGGGTACACACTAGTTTCTCTAATAATAGTAGTGTTTACATGCTAGTTCACTTCAGAGAAGTAACGTATATAAATATGTTTGGGAAATGAAAAATTATTGAACTGATAATATTGATTCACCCCGCCCCCCCCCCGCCCCCTCTTAGTATTATTTCCAACATGGTTAAGTATGTCAGAAAATTATTTTTCGGTCCACAGTTTCTCCAATAAGGAAAATATTACTTTTGCACTAATTGAGGCCACCCACCATGTCAAGGTGCTCGGCACAAGATCCGCCAAGGCAAGTTTTGGGGCTTAAAGTCCAAGTTTTGACTAAATCTGATGTAAAGACTCCGCGTTTTGTGGGCACAGATCGTGAAGTTTGTAAATGAGTCATAGGGTTGTTCGCCCTTATTTTTGTAATGTAATGTCAACTTGAGGGATCTACCCATGGTACGCGGACCATGGGATTGTATAAATAGAGTGAGGCTCTAAATTGTAAATAACTAACAAACGAAGACACTGAAGGATGAAGAATTGAGTCTTAGTTGAACTGTAGAGTCAAGTGTTTGGGTCATAGAGTAAGAGAACACTCTACAGCTGAATGCATAGAGGCCTAGTAGTCCGCAGCTAAATGTGTAGGGCGGGTTGGGTCTGTAACCTTTGGGTAAGTAATAAAGAGAAGTTTTACATCATTTCTTTGTATCTTTCTCCTATTTTTTGCATTGACCGTATCATTTATAAATTGCATTTTAATTGTTTATATGATGCGTGAACTTATATGAATGTGTTGATAAATTGAATATAAGGTAAAGTATTTGTTTACGCGAAGATAACTAACTATTATAAGAAGATAAGTAAGATACACGGTGTAATAGGGAGAATTAGCGCAGATCGCTGCTACAGTAGCACGAAAGCACCTCATCCCCTGGTCAGCGCTGTGCAAAGGCGGTTGTAACAGATAGTGAAGGTCTTGTAGGTCAGGTTAGTGTGCGAGGAGACCTGCATGAAGCTATTCATAGTTGGACTAAATCGACCCCTCAGACATCTCAAGGGTGCAAAAACTTGGTTCCAACATCCCCCCATACTACTTCGGGTGAGACCTCAGTTCGCACTCCGTGGGTTGTTGCCGAAAGGGCCAGTAGTACCAAGATTTGTTTAGCTAATTAACTCCAAACTTGGGTCAGGAAATGTTGGCTTGATGGGAATTGACCTAGGTTTCGAGTTAATTAGCCAAAAAAATCCCTGTACTACTGGCCCTTTTGGCAACAACCCATGGAGTGTGGACTGAGGTCCCACCCGAAGCAGTATGGGGGGATGTTAGAACCAAGTTTCCACACCCTTGAGATGTCTGAGGGATTGATTTAGTCCAACTGTGAATAGTGTCACATAGATCTCCTTGCGCACTGACCTAACCTGTGAGACCTTCGCAATCTATTACAATCACCTTCGCATAGCCCTGACTAGGGGCTGAGGTGATTTTGCGTTGCCCTAGCAACGATCTGCGCTAATTCTCTAAGTTACACCGTGTATCTTACTTATCTTCTTATAACAGTTAGTTATGTTCTCATAAACAAATACTTTACCTTATATTCACTTTATCAACACATTCATATAAGTTTGTGCATCATATAAAAAATAGAAATGAAATTTATATCCGATACATTCAATTCAAAAAACAGGAGAAAGATATATAGAAATGATGTAAAACTTCTCTTTATTACTTATCCAAAGGTTACAAACCCAACTTGCCCTATGCACTCAGCTCAAGGGGTCCGCGCACTCAGCTGCAGACTATTAGGCCTCTGCATAGTCAGTTGCAGAGCCTTCTCCTACTCTACAACCCAAAGACTCGACTCTACACTTCAACTAAGACTCAATTCTTCATCCTTCAGTGTCTTTGTTTGTTAGTTATTTACAACTTAGAGCCTCACTCTATTTATACAATTCCATGCTCTGCGGACCATGGGTAGATCCCTCAAGCCGACATTACATTACAAAAATAAAAGTGAACAACCCTACGACTCATTTACAAACTTCACACTCCGCGCCCACAAAACGTGGAGTCTTTGCATTGGATTTAGTCAAAACTTGGGCTTTAAGCCCCAAAAATTTCCTTGGGGGATCCTGCACCCAACAAGCCCCTAACACAAACATCATGACTCACCCTCAAGTCACTTGTTCAGTGCAGAGATCTTCATGCAAAGACCTTCCAACTTTGCTTGAACTGATGCAAGATCGACAATGCATTGAACGGCTGCCTGCTATATCTACTGGATGTGCTGTTTAGAGACTGCTGAATTGCTTCCCTGCATCTTCTCCTATGTCCCCTCATCTCCATGAGCTTGCCTTCAATTGATTCTATGATGACGAAGGCCTCATCGATCCATGGTTGGACCTGAACCTTCATAACCACTTCTTTGTGTCGCGCCGCGTCTACCTGCTCCTTAAGCGTTTTTTCTTATTGCATCAGTGCAAGCCTCTGCATAAGGGCCACCATCTGCATGGTCCCTTTTATTTCATCATACTATTGCTACAGCTCACCCGCCTCTATTTCTAAGAATTGTATGTTTGGGTCCTCCTGCAGAGTGGTGAGGACCTCGAACGACTCTTCCAATATTTTTGTGCAGTCCTTTACTGCACTGTTGATCTCCTTATCCCTGATGTAATGGAACTGATGTGTTGTTCCCTCATCTCTGGAGGAGTTGAAGGTTGCGCCTTCAACCGCAGCTCTGCTATCTGAAGGTTCAGCTCCAACTAAAATTTATCCATCTCTTCTCGTGCCTCGTGCATCCTTGCTGCTAACCTCTGGATACGTGCCTCTACTGGTGCCTTTGCTGGGGCGGCCAACTTAGGGACCATCTGGCAAGACTCCTCAAGCACCTGAACCATCTGTCAATTTTGCACCACTACCTTGTCACGTTACAGGCTCAGTTGTTCCATATTAATTTTCTGCTCGCTCAACACCTATAGTGCGCAACCCTCCCTAGCTTGTAGTTCTGTAGTCACTTTGTCCTATAGGACATAGAGTGTCTCCCAAGGGAGTGTAACCATGTTGATCCCTACACCCTTCAATGCACTGATCTATCGGCCTCATTCTCTGTAACTAGTTCCCCCTCTGGCAAAACTATGGTGTTGGTCATGTTGGCGTGCAACATTTCCTCAATCGCAGTTGTTCCTACTGCAAGGTTGGTCGAGAGAGTACCAGCCTGAGGAGTGCGCACCTGCAACTCCTGTATCTATGCCCAGAAGGCCCCAAACTGATCTGGATTTAAATAGGAATGCAAAAAATTACAGAGATAACCATAAACATAGAGATGCAATGGAAATAATACTTCATTTCATTAATGTAAAACACTGAAGTATGCTTACAAACAGTAATGGAAATAAACCAACTAGGGCAATGGTAGCTTATCTCTGAGAAGAGATGTGGTGGCTACATGCCTCTGAACTGTGTTACAATGAGGCTCGAAGGCCTATTTATTGTTGAGAAACAATGGAAAACCCTAAACATCCAAAATCCTAACCCTAAAATATGAAACACCAAACCGTGGGCTGAATTTGGTTAAATTGGTACCTCAACTTCCCAAGGTCATAACTTTGGCATATGATCCTATTTGACGTGCACAGTATCTCGTTAGAAAGATATATCTTAGAACTACAACTTTAGGAAGAGCAACATCAGTCCATGGACCCATACTGCTCCCAATTTTCCCAAAAAACATTGTTTAGGGCCTCAAAATGGCTCCAGAAGTTCAAGTCCTGAAAAAACTACTAAAAAAAGTAAATTGTGCTACAATTAAGGAAACTGAAAAGCTAAAAGAAACAATGGTGGGGGTCCAAGTGGACTTGGCAGGTGGCCACCAATATCCACTTGGATCATTCCTCCTCCCTTAGGAAGTAATGGTCCCCATTGCATTGAGTTCCTCCATGAGATGAGGAAACTTCTACCGAACTTGGTCCTTGGTGAGCCACTTGCCCTGGTGAAGGAGTTGGCCTGCTTTGACAACTCGATACAATTGGATATTCTACTCGTGAGTTTGCTTGATTTGTGTGTCCATGATCCGATCAATTGTATCTTGTTCTATGCAATTTGGATTTAACTTTGTGGGTGTGAGCTGTTCTACAATGTTGGATGTGTCTAGTAATGGTGGAAAGTATGGCCGAAGGCAGTCCACATTGAACCCTGGGTGCAGGCCAAGGAATGGGGGAATGTTGAACTCAAATGCATTGTCTCCCACAACCTTGGTAATGGTGTAAGGACCATATCAAAGTGGTCTGAGTTTCCGATTGGCTCCAGTAAGGCATTCCTTTTGCAAATGTAACCAGACATTGTTGCCCACCTGAAACTTGTGTGGCACCTGATGTTGATCATGTCACTACTTGTACTTGGCATTTGATTTCTCCAGAATGCCATGGATCTACTGGTGAATATGTTGGATGTGCTCAATGAAGCTATTTTCCTTATCTGTTTCAGACTCGACATGAGTCGAATTTGTGTGAGTAGCTGTAAATGGCATGGCCACATCAATGGCACATAGTGGTTGGAATCCCAAGCCCACCTAAAAAAGGTTGTGGCAGAGATGTTGAGAGCTCAGTTGTAGCTGTGCTGAACATAGGGGAGGCTCTTGTCCCATGTGTGTGGATGCTTTGAGTTGTACATGCACAGAATGTGTACGCTCATCCTATTGACAACCTCTGCCTGGCCATCAGTTTGAGGATGGAAGGTTGTGGACTTAGTGAGTTTGGTGTCGAGCATCAACTAGAGTCTGGACCAAAATTTACTGAGGAACCTACTGTCCCGATCTAAGATGATAGACTGTGGGATCCCAAAGTGTATCCACAGTCGTTCGAAGAAGAGTTTAGCAGTGGCTTCTACTGTGATATTCTTCTTATAGGCAGCCATAATGTCCATCTTCAAGAACATGTCGATGACCACAAAAACCCAGTCGTTTCCATGATTAGTGGAAGAGAGGCCTGACATGTAGTCCATGGAGATGGATTCCCAAGGTCAACTAGGGGTAGGCAGCGGGGTATAGAGGCCTTGCTTCTTGATGGTCAGTTTGGAAATGGCACAGGCAATGCATGATCTGATGTACTTCCCGACATCTTGTCGAAGATTCAACCAATAGAAATACTTATGCAGTACAGCCACCATTTTCTCGACCCCGAAATGTCCAGCGGCCTGACTGTAGTGTGCTTCCCAAACCATCTTGGCACACTCGCTTGAAGGAACACAAAGGTGACCCAGGTGGCATAACAGGGCATCCTGGAAGTGAAAATTTGGAACATGCTAGCCCTCTAAGAGTGTTTGGTATGTGTGGCCGAATTCTAGGTCACTTTTGTAGAGAAGTGGCCAATCAAAAGTCTTGTCCCCACAAGAGTTGAGCACAGTGGTTAACGCCATGATCAGAGGTCGACTGAGGCAATCTGCAACATTATTTGTGCTACCTTTCTTATACCTGATATTCAAATGGAACTGTTGTAGGTATGTGGACCACTTCTGATGGCGATCATTCTGTAATTTCCCTTGGGTCTATATGAACTACAGGGGTCGGTGGTCTGTGTGGATGACCATTTCCTTCCCCAAAATGTAATTCTTCCATTGTTGGTAGGCCTGCACAATGGAATACATCTCTTTGTCATAAGTTGGATACTTCCAGACTATGTCTAAAAGTGTCTTATTGTGATATGCCACTGGATGCCCATGTTGAGTAAGGACTGCCCCAATAGCATAGTTAGAGGCATCTGTCTCGACCTCAAATGGTTGTTGCAAGTCTGGTAATGAGAGAACTGGTGTTGTGCAGAGGCAATATTTCAACTCCATGAATGCCTTCTGTTGAGATTCAGACCAAAAGAATTTTTCTTTCGCTCCTCCCTTGGTGACTTGACTTAAGGGCCAAGTGATATGAGAAAATCCCAACACGAACCTGTGGTAGAAGTTGGCAAGACCTAGAAAGTTGCGGAGCTCTATCAGAGTGGTTGGAGATGGCCAATCTTGAATGACTTGGATCTTGGATGGATCCACATGCACCCCCTGTTCATCAATAATGTATCCTAGATACTGAACCTGGGTCATGCCAAAAGAGAATTTCTCCAAATTGGCACATAACTTGTGTTTCCGTAGTGTTTGGAGAATCTCTCGGATGTGGTGGAGGTGCTCTTCCTAACTCTAGCTGAAGATTAGGATGTTATCCAAGTATACCACTACAAATGAGTTGGTGAATGGCCGAAAGATGTCATCCATTAGCCTCATGAAGGTTGCAGGAGCATTCATCAATCTGAAAAGCATAACCAACCATTTGAAAAGGCCCTCCTTGGATTTGAAGGCAATCTTCCACACATTAGAGGGTTCAATTGGCACTTGGTGATATCCTAACTTGAAATTGATCTTGCTAAAATATTTTGCCCCCTTCAATTGGTCCAAGAGGTCATCAATTCATGGGATCGGGTACCTATTACGGACAGTGATCTTGTTCAGCACCCGATAGTCAATATAGAGTCTCCAAGTCCCATCCTTCTTCTGTACCAACACAATCGAGCTCCCACAGGGTGATGAAATTGGATAGATGTGACCTTTCTGTAGTAGCTCCTAAATCTGCCTCTTGATTTCATCATTCTCCAAAACAGAGTGCCGATAGATTGGTCCATTAGGCAGCGGCGCACCTAGGGTCAGATCGATGGAGCACTTGACCTAACAGTGCAGAAGAACCCATGCAGAGGAGGTGAAGATGTCCTCGTACTCCTCCATGACCTTGTCCATCTGTAGTTGTCATGCGGAGGGGCCCTATCTGGAGGTTGTGGCCACTTCCTTCTTCTTTCCTTGAGGGTGTATCATTTGGAAAACAAATTTCCTGGTTTTGGAAATGACCTTACTACATTGTTTTGTAGTAATCAAAGAGATGGCGGTAGGTGGCGCTACCTCCGGTATCTTGTACAAATTATTTCCCAAAGTAACAATAACAACACGGGGCCTTGATTCATACATAGCATATTGCTTCCACAAGTATGGTTGTCCTAATAATACATCACAAACATCAAGGGGAGCAATGTCACACAATACCTCATCTATGAAGGGCTTGAAGTTGTATGGAAGGCGACATTGTTGGCTCACGCAAAGATCCCGTCCTTGGTGAAGCCACCTGATGGTGTACGGTTGTGGATGTGCTATGGTCGGTAAGCCTAGCCGCTTCACAACCTCTACGGAAATGAGGTTCTTTTGGCTGCCGCTGTTGATAATGAACTATAGTGGGGAGCCCTTTACCCACGCCTGGGAGTGGAAGAGATGCTCCTAATCCTCTCGATCTTCAAGTCCCTCCTTCTAGATCTTGATGGTGGCAATAGTGACGTTGGGCTCTGCACCAATAATCTACTTCCCTTTATCATTCCCCTTGTTGGGTTCTGACTTAGAGTTAGAACATGCATCTGATTCTGAAACCTTTAGCTCGGCCACTAGTGATTGCTTGGCCCGACACTCACTTGTGTTGTGAGTTGAGCTCTTATGGAACACATACCACTTTCCAGTGTCCTTTTTTAGCTTCACATCACTATTCTTTGCTTGCAGCTTTAACGGATTATCTTGGGCCGCCCCACCTTGGCTTTGTCCTTTGTTTTGCAGTTTGGGGGCACCTTTCCCTTGCTTCAGATTCACAGATCCAAAGTCTCACTTCTTCTGTTTAAACTTTTTCTCGACCTTAACGGCATATCGGTATTCCGTGCCGAGCGAGGGGATGTTCAGCAATTCTATTTCTTCCTGGATGTACTTGTGTAGGCAGCTATGGTATTTGAGTACCAAATGCTGCTCTGAATCCTTGGTACCAAACTTTGTGTGAAGGGTATGGAAAATATTGGTAGAATATGGTACGTCTTGGTCCCTTCCCTACTGCAGCATGGTCCACTTTATGTATTGATCCTCATAGCTTCTGCCAAGGTAGTACTGCTCCTTGATGTCATCTTCAAATGAATCCCAAGTGGGTGCGGTTGAAAATAGTGAGCTTGTACTTTCATCTTTATGCTTGTAGTAGGTTTCCCACTAATCCTTGACATGGGGGGCTGCTTTGAGAAGAGCGAAAACAATCTTTTCTCGACTGGAAAAATCATGAACAGAAAAAATAACCCTCTATTATATTTAACCATTTATCAATGGCATCTGCGTCTATCTGACCCTTGAATATTCGGATTTCAAAATTAACTTGTACCTTGAATGGTGTGGCGTTTCCAGAGTAGTTGTTGGAAGTTGATGTGTCGCCTCCGGGTAGCCGCTAAAGGATCTAGGCAAAGCTATCCATCATTGCGTTCCTTTGTCACTCGAGGGCTTCTTCGAGCAAGATTTTGATAGGATCTCCTGCCCACTCATCTTTATTTTCATTCGCCATGGGAGGCTGTCAGGATTTGCGAGGCTGATCTTACAAAGGTTCGACTAGTTCAAGCCCTAACTCCTTATATCCTGACCTCATTAGGGACATGCAAAGAAAAACAGAGAAAAAGCAGATCGCTTTGATACCACTGATCTAGATTTAAATAGGAACGTAACAAATTACAGAGATAACCATAAACACAGATATGCAGTGTAAATAATACTTCATTTCATTAATGTAAAATACCGAAATATGCTTACAAACAGCAATGGAAATAAACTAGCTACGGCGATGGTGGCTTATCTCTGAGAAGAGATGTGGTGGTTACATGCCTCTGAACTGTGTTACAATGAGGCTCGAAGGCCTATTTATTTTTGAGAAATAATGGAAAACCCTAAACATCCAAAAAACCTAACCCTAGAAGATGAAATGCCAAACTGTGGGCCCCATTTGGGTAAATTGGTACCTCAACTTCCCAAGGTTGTAACTTTGGCATACAATCTCCATTTGACGTGCACAGTATCTTGTTAGAAACATCTATTCGAGAACTACAACTTTGGGAATAGAAACATCAGTCCATGGACCCATGTTGCTCCTAGTTTTCCCAAAAAACATCGTTTAGGGCCTCAAAATGGCTTCAGAAGTTCAAGACCCGAAAAACTGTTAAAAATAGTAAACTGTGCTACAATTAAGGAAACTGAAAAGCTGAAAGAAATAGTGGTGGGGATCCAAGTGGACTTGGTAGGTGGCCACCAATATCCACCTGGATCACTAACACAATCTGATTCTCCTCCGTGAACTGCTGGAGGGTCTCCACGGTGACTTCGTGCACCGTCTCCCCTATATCATGGAGATCTCCTTCGGTGAGGGTGATAAGGTCGAAAGAATTCTTAAAAGCTTTCGAATTATTTTGCATCCCCACCTGCTCTCTCGGGCACTGGTGCTTCAACTGTGTAGATGTTGTTTCTGGGTCCACGCCACCTTCCTCTGTCTTGGGCTCTTTCTCAGGCGAGGGTGACTTATGGCCCTTGCGCTCCTTCTCTTCTCCCTGTTGCTATTCTGTAGCTGCCTTATGTTGTTCTTCATTCATAGTGTCCCACGCCTCCTATGCCTTTGATGCTACTGCCTCTTTTCTTCTCTTCTCTACCAATTGCGCCATCCATAGTTTTTCCTCCTCCTTCTTTCATTGTGTAGCATAATTTTCTGTTTCTGTCACGGAGATGGCTGGAGTGTGCCACTCCAATGGCCATGACTCAAGCATGGTGAATAAAACATCGTCCATGGTTAGGTATAGCAGTTCATTCCACTTCTTTGTGGGGTTGTTGCATGCCCTAATGTGCACGTGATGGAAGTCTGCATTGAACTCCGTGAAGATTTGTAGATTATTATAGACAGTGGGTGATAACCGTGGCTTGCAGTTAATCCCCATCCTGATGTTCATCTCCATGAACACCCATAATATCTTGCTATCTCGGATCCTCTACACGTCTTTAGTGGCCCACAACAAATCATACTTCGCTGCCTCTAGAAGATCCCACACAATTATGGGGAACTGGTTGTCCTCAGGCAATTCCCAAGCCACTAGCACTATGGACAACAAAAGCCTTTCATAGTGGAAGGTCTTCCCCTGTTCCTATGCCTTGCGGAAATTATCCAGGAACTCCTTGCACAAGTACTCAGACCAGTTAAATTGGACCCCCTCTGCACACTAGGCGACAAGTGTTATCATCGGCGCGGGCACCTCATCCACGTGGCATTTCCGCATAACCTTGCCACCCAATATCTGGTTGGCAACTTTGATTGCCTTATTATTGATACTGGAGATCACATACCCTCTCTTCTTCTTCTCCAGCTTGAATTTTGCCTTCATGGCCTCTACGATGGCCAAGTCATTGCTCTTACCTTCTGAAATATCCATTGGGTCCTCCCCCTTGCAAGGGAGTCGAGTAATTCTATGAATCAAGTGGTCCATGATGGGGATGGGCTCCTCCAACCACAAACACCCATCATGCACCAGGAAAAGTAGCTACCTGATGACAAAGATAGTTACTAGGGCATGATGGTAATGCAGCACCCAGAGTAGGTTCAACAACCCTACTTTCTCTACTCCGCGCAACCACTTGCGTGGCTCTAACTCTATGACTCCTGTGTAGTGTTTTTCTTTGGATTCATGAACTATGTGGTTTCTAAGTGTGGGAACTTCTCATGGTCCATGGAATCCCAGTCTTCAAACTTTAGACTTGGTACCTACCCAAGTGCACTCCTTCAAAAATGATATCTTTATTTTGTAGCGGAGTCTGCAGGGAGCTCTTGCTCTCATCTATGTCCTTAGGTACCCTTGCTTTCCCTTTTCGCGGAGGAACATACACTGGAAGCCTAGTTAGAGGGTCTGCACCCTGGGTTTTTTCCTCCATTTCTTCATCCTCCTCCTCTTCGACCAAGATTTCCTCAAGGTCTTCCTCCTCCTCATCGGTTTCCACATTAACCACTTTCCCCTTTTCTTCCATGGTCAGTTTAGTTCGCAGTGAGTTTCTAGGGGAAACACGCACCAGAACCATGGGCTGCTTATCTTTCTTGGGTCTTGGTCTGTGTGGTGATTTAGGGATTTCCACGACTATCCCGAAGCTCTTAGGGGAATCTCCTGTTGTCATTGCCTGCATGGCCTCTTTAGCGGTCATTTCACCGATATCCATGGCTTCCTTTGCTATGGTCATACTACTGTTCCACAAATCTCTCAATGACTCAGGTAAGTGCTCAAACAATGCCTTCGACTTCAAAAAATCAAACAGATCTGGATTCATAGATCTCTGAGCGTGCAATAGCTCAATTCTCAAACGGCCAAGTGTTGTTTGCTGGGCATCCCTTTGCAAATTTATAGTGCCCTTTGAATTCAAATTCGACTATTCCCCCCAAATCCAGTTCATTAATTCTCCCTTGGCGGCAAATTTTCCCAAATCTAGCCCATAAAGCCTACCTTAAATTCCTGCCTCCCACTCCATTTCGTCTCAAACCAAGCATCACATCGTGAATAGTGACTATAATGATCACTTTGCAGCTGACCCGCGCGACAGCGCAACTACCCTTGCACTATCGTGGACCCTGTGACACTTCACTCCTGTGCGTAACCCTCACATCGCATAGTTTTCATGTAGAGTATTTTATAGTCCCGTGGGTCCTTTCAATTACCTAGAGCACTAACACTGTGCTTCCCACGGCTAGTCAGGTGGCCGTGCCACTTGTATAAGGTTTCAACCATCTAATGTTTACTCCTCCTGGGAAGAGTTCGCCATTCAGTTTCACCAACTACAACGTGCATTTTACCAACTGCATCACGCCACCATCTATGATCCCCTTAGTAACATATGGTCCAATCCAAGGCATCAAACTGATCAACTCTTGGTGGTAGTCCCCAAATTTGTCAACGTAATCATGCACATCCTGTTTTATCACCATGACCTTTTTATCAAGAAAGTCCTTCTTTATTCCTTCCTCAAGCTTCTTGACTTCTTCTTTCATCATGGCACTTTTCTCCCTTGATCGAACTCTTTCATTCATGAGTTATTAGAGCCTAAGATCAGCCTGCTGGATCTCTTCATCAACTCCCAAGCGTTCTTCTTCATTCAGCTATGCAATCCCTTCTTCCAAGGCTCTGCGATCCATCATATCCGTGGGCGCTACTCTATGCGATCTAGGCATGGTAGAATCCATCAGCATTACAACATTCGCTCCATAGGCCAGCCTAGAAGGCATTTATTCCATCAGTTTCTTGCACATCGCCCTATAAGCCCATAAGACTTCTGGTACGTGCAGGTACCAATTACTTCACTATGCATTATATACCTTGTTTAGCGCTCCACACACTTTTTTAAATGCTTTTGGGTGGATAACCTTCTGTGTGATCATCCTCTGCACACTCTGTTGTTCCATCTTAAGGGACCTTTCATGCATTTACACCCCCAACACATGCTTATCGACCGTATCTTCCAGCGTGAAGTTCATGTGCATCCGCACAGGTGGTTTATGACATGCCTGTACCCACTTCGACAAATGCGTGCCTAGGCCATCTTTTCCATTGTATTGATCTGCCATTCACATTATAGGTTTCTCAAATTGTGTGCACATCATCCTCCTACATGCACGCTAGTCTTCAAAGCTTCCTTTGTGTGTGCCCCACCACCTTGCGGGTGTAGCGTGTAGTACCCAATTCAAGGCTTGGAAACGTTACTTCTCTAGCACCTCCCTTTCAAACTTATCCAAGAAAGCATCTACCTCACCTAATCCATCATAAGTAGGTAGATCTCTCACTTCTGTCGATACGCAGCAAAATGATATCGTCATCATATTACAGTTCAGTGTGGCTACCTCGTGTAGTCGATTCTACCATCGCTCTATTTCCTCATCTGAATCTGAATTATAGGAGTTTTCACGCTCCCATGAAATTTGTCCATCCGCGGTGGGATTTACCCAGTCTTTCTCTCACGCAATTATCTTGTAGATGCAATCCAAATCATCGTCACTTTCATAGTTGCACACTAGCTTTGTATAGCGCGATCCTTCAGTAGGGTCCAAGGGTATAACTACACACAGAGACTTCTTTCCAAAAATCATCTTGCACTTCTTCAGATTAATCACCCCGTTCATGATAGTGGCCCAATCAATTCCTAAAAGCATGGGGTAGGGATTTTTGTCATCAACGATATCTATCACCTCAAAGTCTACTAGCACGCTCACTCCCTCAATATCCACACCGATTCCTTATAATCACCATAGGGGTATTATCTTTTGTTGGTTTTCCATTCGCAGCTGGATAGGCGACCACTGCAGCGTAGGCCTCCCCATGCGCTCCCATGTCTGCTTCGGCAGAACGTTTGCATCTGATCCTAAATCTAGAATTACTTGTTCCATCTCATATTCTCCAATCTACACAGTTAGCCTCATTTCTCTCCTCGTCCTAGTCTTGTGTTTTCCAATCTTTCAAACTACGTGTGGTTCTCCTAGTACGGTCCCAGTGCATCTGTTAATGAGTTCTTGTAATCACTTTACAACCTTACTATCATGTAGTAGCTTCATGCATGTTTCTAGGAACATTGTGAGCATCGATGGGTCCATCTTTGACTCTGGTCTATCTTTGCTTCATGAAGTGAAGGCATTAGCAGAGCTCTTCGTAGCTTCCATAAAGGTTGCTCGAGTGCGCTCCAAATTAAACTTCGCTTCTTTTGCTAGAGCTTTGTGAACCCAAGTGATATCCTATGGTTGTTTGCCTTTATCATCTCCCGTCGTAATTCCACTTTGGAGCACAATGTTCACATTTGGGTCTTCCTCGCACAGCTCATACCTCATCATCTACAGGTTCTGAGTTGGGGGAGGTGGTAGCGCTCCCTTGTCACGTAGCCTAGCTATCAGTGTAGGAAAATCATCTGTCTCATGATCAAACAAGGTACAGTATAGAAATGATGGACGCGTTGGATTTGTATAATCACGGACATAATTTTTTGGCCCTCCATAATTATAGCATATCAATTGTCTACGACCTCTTCCAGGTCCTCCTCCACCTCGGCCTTGTCTGTGCCCCTGAAATCCGGTTCGTGCCATCCCTACACTTTGGTCTAGGGGCTGTATTTTGGCCTGAAATCTGTAGGTGGGAGTCCTATACATCATCAACTCATGGCTTCTACAAGTGCATCCGTTGTGTCCAGCCGATCTTCAAAAATTACAGAACAACTGTTGAAAATTCTGCGTGTACTTCTGTTAGAAATGGCAGTTGTATGTAGCATGGTTTCCTCCTTTTTGGCAAATCGTGCACCACAAAGCAGGTGCCATGCTAGGTCCTGCTTATGTTTATGGCCTTAACTGCATTGGTCCTCCTCCTGTGAGGTAATTCGAGAACATAGGGAAGTGATCCTTATCATGATCCTGACCCTTGCATTTTACTCACCATACCTCTTTGCGCACTTCTGGTTGAGTTGTCCTTTCCTATTTCAGACTCTGCATTTCAAGGCATAAGTTTTTCAACTGCGCATGGATCTGTTGAACTCCTAAGTTAGGATCCTATAATGGGGTCTCATGCAGCCTCATCATGATCTCCAAGGCCTCTATCTGAGTTGTTAACCTCTGTTGCAATAGTGCGTTCCTCAAATGCGGCGTTAATGATGCTAAAAACCATTGGCGGTGCTGTCCATCCATCAAAGTCATATTAGCTTCGCAAATTGTACACTTCAGCCTCTGATCTAGCTCCTAAGAAGTCTCGCCTAGTAGCATTATGATCTCTTTGAACCCAATGATCGATTGTGCCCTTGACTTTGGCCTGCTAAATTCCTTATTTAGTGCAGTTTGGATATCCGTGATTCCTGCATTTGGATTATCACTTGAGTGCTTAATGTACCAAGTCAGAACGCGATCCTGTAGAGCGCTAACCAGTGTTGCTTTCTTTATATTGTCATCCGTAACTCCTTTCGCTTCCCATACAGCTTTTACAATGAACCAAAATTGGTCCGAGTCTTCATTTCCCAATCCCTTGAACATAGGAAACTTTATTGCACTTGCCATACAGACTTGCGGTGGCGGTGGAGGTGGTACGGGTGAAGATGGAGGTGATGGTGGTGTGGGTGGGGGTGGTATGCATGGGATTCTCTGCCTTATCAAATGGATCGCACTTCGTGGAGAGACCTTCATGAGCTCTTCCTCGTCTCCTCATGGAGGTGAGATCAAAGGGCTATTCTCTAGTCCCTTACTTCCTTCGTTCCTGTAGGTTTTTCTACTTGGTGTGGCCCCAGACATCAATGTAACTGCATAATCCTCTTCTCACACAATAGCATTTTAATCCAAGTATTCAGGGACTTTACATACTTACCTTGTGGTCCTTTGATGAAGCGTTCCTCTGCCTTGCTATAGCTGACTGAAGTGTTTACCGCGAATTCAGTGATGAATCTTCCTATAATCCGATTGATTCAGTGGTCAACAGTGCACGTGATCTTATCTTTCGATGCTTCCAATCTGTGCACCAACTCTGTGGTCCACACAATAGGACCATCATGCTTCCACCTTCCTTAGCTATCTGCCAGCTTCGTGATCCACTCGTATAACTCAGTAGGGAAAGACGTGAAGAAGATTTCGTGGATTTCTGTGTATAGGTAGTAGTCTAACCACTCTTCTTTTGTTAGTCATAGATTCTTGTTCTCCTGTGTCGTGAATTCATGAATTCTCCTGTCTAACCAGCCTTCAATTTCATTCTTAGTTGGATTCCAATGATACAACATCAAACATCTCTATGCAGATTCTGGTCTCGACAATGGAACCATTTTTTGGCTTGATGGGGCTTGACCTAGGTTCGGAGTTAATTAGCCAAACAAATCCCTATACTACTGACCCTTTCAGCAACAACCTGTAGAGTGTGAACTGAGGTCTCACCCGAAGCAGTCTGGGGGGATGCTAGAACCAAGTTTCCGCATCCTTGAGATGTCTGAGGGGTCTATTTAGTCCAACTGTGAATAGCTTCGTGTAGGTCTCCTTACGCACTAACCTAACCTGCGAGACCTTCGCGATATGTTACAATCACCTTCGCGCACCCCTCACCAGTGGCTGAGGTGATTTCATATAAACAATAGAAATGCAATTTATATCTGATACATTCAATGCACAAAATAGGAGAAAGATACACAAAAATGATGTAAAACTTCTCTTTATTAATTATCCAAAGGTTACAGACCCAACCCGCCATACGCACTCAGCTGCAAGGGTCCGCGCACTCAGCTGCAAACTACTAGGCCTCTGCGCACTTAGCTGCAGAGCATTCTCCTACTCTACGACCCAAAGACTTGACTCTACACTTCAAGTAAGACTCAATTCTTCATCCTTCGGTGTCTCTATTCTATTTATACAATCCCATGGTTCGCGGACCATGGGTAGATCCCTCAAGCCAACATTACATTACAAAAATAAGGGCAAACAACCCTATGACTCATTTACAAACTTTGCACTCTACGCCCACAAAATGTGGATTCTTTACATCAGATTTAGTCAAAACTTGAGCTTTAAGCCCCAAAAATTGCCTTGGCCCCACGCCCAACACAAGGACTCGTGGGAAATTTACTGTGAGAAAAGGGTCAAAGAACCCTCTTTATTTACAACCCCATCCTCTTGGAACTATTTCTCAGATGCTATCAAGGAACAATATTACCCTATTGTGAACTTCGAAGACAAGTACATACAATGGACCACACTATGACAACAAAAAGACCAAGATGTCATGAGATCACAAATATTTTTCATACTCTATGCACAAAGCTAGGTATCAAAGAATTTGTGCGACATTTTCTGCTCAAGTACTGCGGTTGTCTGCAAAAATACATTCAGGAAGAAATGCAGTTCCTAGACATCTCCTCACTTCTTCCAACATACCGATATGCTGCCAAGATTGAACAATAACTTAAGCAAAAGAAACGAGAGTTTGGATCTGTGAATCTGAATCAGGGCAAGAGTACACTAGATCCAAGGTTAAATTACCCAAGAAAACCCATGGAAAACATAAAAAAATAATGGAACCATGAAGATGAAGAAGGACACGGGAAACTTGTATGAAGTTCAAAAGAGCCCCACCCACAACACAAATGAGTTTCGCACCAACCAGTCATTGGTGGCCAAGCTAAAAGCTTTAGATTCTAATGCATGATCTAATTTTGAGCTAGAACCCAACAAGGTGAACAATAATGGGAAGTATATTATTAACATAGAACTCAGTGCCATAATTTCCACCACCAAGATCCAAAAGACCAAGCTCAAAGATCTAGAGAATGGAGAGTGTCTCTTCCACTCACAGATGTGGGTTAAGGGTTCTTTTCTATAGTTCATTGTCGATAGTGGGATCAAAAAGAAAATCATATCAACAGAGATCATTAAGTAGTTGGGCCTGTCAACCACATCACACCCACAACCATATAGCATTGGATGGCTCCACCAAGGACAAGATCTTCATGTTAGCTAGTAGTGTCGCCTTCCCTATAACATCAAGCCCTTCACGGATGAGGTACTATGTGATGTTTCTCCTCTTGGAGTTTGTGATATTTTATTAGGCCAACCATATTTATGGAAGTGTCATGATGTGTATGAGTCTGGGGAGATGATACCATAGCTAGCCCTTCCTATCACCATCTCTTTGGTCCTTTTTAAGCAATGCTATAAGATCATCTCCCAAATTGGGGATTTTTTTTCTTTTTTATTCGTTCTCAAAATAAGGGGAAGATTGTGGCCACATCCATTGCCCCTAGAAAGGATCCCTCTACACAACAAAAGAAATTTTATAAGGTTGTGGAAGAATACAAGCAAACCTTCTCCTTGCCCACAGGAGCACCCTTGCACTGTCAGGTCAAGCACTCAATCAATATAACTCTCAAAGATCCTCTACCCAATGGGACAATATAATGTCACTCAATTTTAGAAAATGAGGAAATTAAGTGGAAGATCTAGGAGCTACTACAAAAAGGAAATGTAATACCAATCTCCTTACCTTATGGGAGCCCAATTGTACTCATATAGTATAAGGATCAAACCTAGAGACTCTGAATTGATTATCGGGTACTAAATAAAATCATTGTTAGGAACAGGTACTTGAGCCCAGGGATTGATGACCTTCTTGACCATATTAAGGGGGCCAAGTACTTTAGCAAGATTGATTTGAAGTCTGAAAATAACTAAGTTCCAATAGAGACCATAGATGTACGAAAGAGCACATTAAAATACAAGGAGGGCCTTTTTGAGTGGTTGGTCATGCCTCTC
>APFE031301138.1:51993-132793 GCA_000404065.3 Pinus taeda
TTTGAAGATAGAAGGCCAAAAGTAGCCAGCACGAAGAATTTTCTGAGCAGTTGCATAGCCAGACATATGACCGCCACAAGCACCGGAGTGGCAATCATTGAGGACTTTCTCAGCTTCTTCGTGAGTAAGGCAACGGCGGAGAACGGAGTCGGCGCCGAGGCGATATAAAGTATCCCCAATGATCCGATATGGTTGGGATTGGTGATGAATCCTGCGTCGAGCATCTTTAGGAGTGCCCGGTCGAAAGGAGGACGTTTGGAGATACGTGATAAGGTCACCATACCATGGGTCAAGGGTGCTGATCAGAAACAAGGTCTCATCTGGAATGTGATCTTCGGTATGAGACGGTGAAGTAGAGGATGGTAGAGAGAAAATCAATTCAGCAAAAACCAGTGATTTCTTAGACTTAGCGGAAGTAAATTCCAAGTCGAATTCTTGGAGGATGACAATCCATTTAGAATATTTTCCCCCCAGCAATTGGCGTGACAAGATATAGGTCATGGGGTTGCAATCAGAAATCACTGTAGTACTACGTAGCAGGATATAGTGACGGAAACGTTGGACCGCACAAACAGTAGCTAGTGCCAACTTCTCGACATGGGCATATCGAGTTTCTGTGTCAAGGAGGTTTTTACTGAGGTAATAAATGACGTGCTCAATGTCATTGTCGTCAGTTTGGACAAGAACCATACCAATAGTGGTATCGACAGCGGCTAAATATAGGAAGTAGTCACGATGATAATTTGGAGGCCGAAGTAATGGAGCAGAGACAAGGAGATCCTTGATATGCTCAAAAGATTCTTGAGCCACCGTATCCCAGTGAAAAGGGGCATCCTTTTTAAGAAGCCGCGTGAAGCCCTTAGCGACTTCGGCGTAGTTTGGGATAAAACGATGTAAAAAGTTCGCTTTACCCTGCAGACTTTGCAGTTGGCGTAAGGAAGTAGGGGGAGGGAGATTCACAATAGCTTCGACTTTGAGGGTATCGAGACGGATGCCCTCTTGGGAGACGACAAATCCGAGGAGTCGACCCTTCTCTACGCAGAAGACACATTTATGAGGATTAAGCCTGATGTTGTAGTGGCGACAGCGAAGAAATATTTCACGAAGATGAGCAGGATGG
Organism: Pinus taeda; assembly: GCA_000404065.3. NCBI lineage: Eukaryota > Viridiplantae > Streptophyta > Pinopsida > Pinales > Pinaceae > Pinus > Pinus taeda. The sequence goes on from APFE031301138.1 coordinate 53,114, forward strand.
TCTTTACGCTGAGCTGAATGAGCTGGAAGATCATCCAGGTAAGGTTGTACAATGTGTCGGATGTCATGAAAAGCATAAGACATTGCACGTTGGAATGTGGCCCCGACATTTTTAAGGCCGAAAGGGAGTTTCTTATAAGCAAAGGTACCCCATGGACAAATAAAAGCGATTTTGTGTTGATCTGCAGGAGCGATATTGATCTGGTTATAACCAGAAAAGCCGTCCATAAAAGAGTACATTTCGCTACCCGCACATTCGTCGATAATCTGATCAATGAAAGGTGTGGGGAAATTGTCTTTTGGACAGGCCCGATTGATGTCGCGGTAATCAACACAGACGCGGATAGTAACCTGTTTTTTAGCAACAGGTACAATATTGGAAACCCAATCTGTGAGTGGTATAGGGTAGATGAACCCAGCTTTAAGGAGTTTTTCCACCTCGGCTTTGATTGCTGTAGCCTTTCGAGGGTGTACTTGACGTAAACGTTGCCGAACGGGCTTAGCACCGGGGTACGTAATTATTTCATGCACTACGATGTTAGGATCAATGCCGGGCATTTCTTCGTAAGACCAAGCAAAAACATCGCGAAATTTGCGAAAAAGTTTCGAGTAAATTTGAATCTCCTCCGGAGTACAAGTGACTCCGAGATGGACATGTTCGACAATCCCAGACTTGATAGAGATATCGATGGGTTGGGTTGGTGTGATGTTTGCCAGATTACCTTCAGAAGATGAGTGGTAAACATGGACGGGGGACGGAAGGGGTCGGGATGGGGAAGAAGGAGCAAGTCTCTGAACGACAGTTGGCTCATTCTGGGGGAAGAGGAGGAACGAGGAACGATGATGGGTATGGTGCCAAGGAGGTTCCTCGAGAGACATGGTCTCTATAATTGCTTCATCGGAAGAGAATATTTGGTGTAAAGGATCCGAAGAAGCTGGAGCTACAATCCCTCGAGATGGAGTCAGTGTATGAAAAATTTTGCTCGAAAGGGTAAGTTCAGGATCCGAAGCAGCGATGATTTCAACGTAGTTGAATTCGGCGGGACTCAACGGCATTTTGTCGCCCCATGAATCTATGTGGTCGGTGGGGGGAACAATCCATGGATCGAGACAAGTGGAGATCATATTGACGGGAGCGACATTGGGAGGTGAGGCCGGGAAAACACCCATAAGGGTGGGATCTTTAAAAAGTTCGTGACCGAGGTTCGTAAGTGACTTCGTGGTATGTTCCACAAAGGGGATGGTTCCTTCTGAAGAGGAAGCGAAAAAGTTCAGTTGGTCGACCGTAACAATCTTCCCTTGGTGAGGGAAGCGGATGAGACAGAAGTAGGACGAAGCAACGGCTTGCATCGCGTAAATCCAACTGCGTCCGAGAAGGAGGTTGTATGTTAAGGTAGCGTCCACGGCTTCAACTTCCATCTCGACCGTTTTTCCTTCCAAAGAAATGGATAGTCGTGGGAGAATACCATAAGGACGTGAGGCCCTGCCATCGAAAGCTTCCAAGGTTGTAGGAGACTGACTCAATGTGGGAGAACCAATAGCTTTCCAACAGGCCACAGACATGATGCAAGTAGAGGCACCTTCGTCAATGACTGTGCGATGAATAGTTTTCTTATTGATAACTACCTGTATGAGAAAGGCAATTTGGGGAGGCAGTCTCTGAGTATGGTGGTTCAAATCGAAAGTCATCAACTCCGAATCAGCCGGATCGATACCGCCGATGGCGGATAGAAAGGATTTCCTCTGCGAGGGGCAGCTCTGGAGAACTTCTAAAGCGGACATAGCCGACGGAGTCTGGGCTAAATATTCGACGATATTATAGTGCTGAGTAGCACGGGCGTTTGGGTTGTAAGATGATTTCCGGAGTACCCCTTTTGGAGGGGGTCGAACAGGTATTTCAGCACTAGGTCTCTCGATGTGGAGAGGGCTTGAACTAAAAGGAGGAGCGCTAGGGGTGACCTCGGGCTCCTTGCCGGCGGAGGGATATTCTTTAGTTCGAGTACTAATATTAATAGGGACCGTACCTACCATAAACACTTGGGAACCGAAGGAAGAGGGAGGTTGAGAGGGGTCAGCGACCATTTGGGTCTGCTGTGAAGGAAAAGGTTCTTTAAGAACTGCAGGAACCCCAGAGGCACCTTTCAACAGACGACTAACTTCAGACCGCCGGGGGCAGTCTTTGGTGTAGTGATCCTCGTCACAAATGAAACAAGGAATCTTAGGTTTGCGTTTGGCACTCTCCTCAGATTGAGGTTTAGGTTGTTCTTGCTTAGGTTGTTCTGATTTATTTTTTCCTTTCTCTTTCTTCCTCGATTTGAAGGTTTTGTCAGTGTTGGTTGACTGAACGGCATTAACCTCGGAAGTAGATTTAGGAGGGGGAGCAACCTGGGAAGTATTGTCATTAGGGGGATGAGATGTTTGCTTCCCAGGGTTTGCAGAATTCTTTTTGGAGGATGAACTCACAGACCCGATAATGCCGTCAACCGTAGGTGTTGGCGGGGTGTTGGACGTTCCAGGTCTAGGGGCACCAGGCAAATAATCATATAATGTACCCGACTGAGAATAAACTAAGTCAAGGTATTGAGCGCGCGCAATGGCTTGCGCTTCAGTAACGCATGCCCCCATTGCGATGTCCCGAGCTATCGTAGGCACGAATGAGGTCGTGAACCAATCCGTGAGAAGCTGGTCGAGAATCGAGAATTTAATCATACGTCGGTGCCGTCTCCATTCATGGATATGACTGTCGTAAAGACGTAAGGAGGTGCGTGCCTGTTTCGTAATGAATGGGTAATTGAAAATGTGTAAGGAATGCCATAGCCATGGAGTTGAAATCCTGAAAGGATCCACGATTAAGCTCAATATACCATTTAGCGGCAGAGCCGGTGAGCGTCCTTTGAAAAAGGCGAAGTCGAATCGAATCATCAAGCCATGAATTAGATGAGCACCATAAATGATACGTCATGACATGAGCTTGCGGATCCTCATCTGCTTTGCCATCGAATTTCGGGCAATCACCAGGAATTTTGGTAGGAACCGGAGGCCAATAAGGATTGTGAAGGATAGGATCATTGGTCAATTTGGACACGTCCGGTAGTTCTAAGGTGGCTAAAAACGGTAACTGAGGATTGAATGGCGTGTGAGTTTGTTGGAACGACGGGACGCCTGGGTTCCAACCGGGTGGTGGTGGTCCCCACGAGCCTTGCCCTAATGGATTCGCCCCCAAGGGTTGGCCATAGGGATTGGTGTTTTTCCCCCCAGCATACGGACTGCCAAAGTAAGCTGTAGAAGCACCGTATGGTGTTTGATAATTCTGATAGGGGGTAAAGCAAGGTTGCCCTTGAGGCTGTTGGTAACCATAAGGTGGAGGGATTTGGGTTCGACCGCCACCCGTCATTTGAGCGGTGCCAGCAGCAGGGTAACCTTGTGGATATTGGGGTTGGCCGGCCTGATGATACTGAGGCTGGCTTGCCAGCTGATACTGAGGCTAGCTCGCCTACTGATACTGAGGCTGGCTTGCCTACTGATACTGAGGCTGGCCTGCCTGCTGATACTGTGGCTGGCTTACCTGTTGATACTGAGGTTGGCCTGCCTGCTGATACTGAGGCGGGCTTGCCTGCTGATGCTGAGGCTGGCTTGCCTGTTGATGCTGAGGCTGGCATGCCTGTCCCGAGGATTGAGTGTTTTGGACAGTCGGCTGACCAAATGGTTGGGCCGCTTGGCTATAAACTTGGGAATATTGGACGTTAGGTCGACTCGGATTAACGAACGACGGACCTGTTTGTCCAGTAGGTGAACCTTGATGGAGTCCAGGTTGAGCTTGTGGAATAGAAGAGTGGCCTGGGTTGCCAATAGGTTGAGTATGAACAGCGGAAGAGGTGCCACTAGAAGCAAAAGGATTTCCTTGAGAGGATTGTCCTTGTGGATATTGCTGATGTGGTATCTCAGGTTGAACGTACGACGCTTGACCACCATGGTAAGAGGTGGGGCCCCAATCTATAGATAGTGGGACCGAAATTTCGCTGACGGATAGCTGACTTGTCTCAGGACCGAAAGTTGGTAGATGCTGATCGTACTGCCCCCCAAGGGACGCCTTAGATGGGGGTTCAAAGCCCGCAAATAAAGAGGACGAAGGTCGGCTGATAACAGGCATTAAAGAATCGAAAGATATAAGCAGAGGGGTTGTCACCGAAATAGTAGTGGTACTATGAGGTGGCAGGGTTGATGGTTCCGTGTTGGAAAAAACGGGTGGTGACCAGATAGAGGTCGGGAAAGGGGTCGATATAAAATCGCGTAATGCTTTATAACCAAGAGGCAGTACCTCGGTAGAAGCGTCCCTACTGACATATGTAGAGTCCATTGTGCTAGGGATTTCGTCCCTTGGCATGCCGGAGTCGTCAGTAGTAGTAGGCGATGGGTTGTCCATGTCGGAAGAAAAAGGTTTCTGAGGAGGAGTATATTCCCAAAAAGGGGTACTTTTCTGAGAAGACTCCCAAATGGGGTTGGTATAAAACTGATAATCCCTGTCGCCCGGAGCGCGAGAGCTGATCGGTTGTATGCTTGGAATAATAGGAAGAATTTGGCTTACAACCGGACCCTCGGAAGGCGAAGCTGGTAGTCCTGCCAGGGTGAAAGATCACGAAATACCAAGGAAATTCAAACAAACCAAGCTTCTTTCCGGACTAATGTAGACAAAAATTAACTGGGTTATGTGATCGCGGCCAGGTAAATTATTAAGACATTTTAATTTGACCTTTTCATATTTAGAGAGTCGAGAAAAGGACGAAAAGTTGACTCTAGTCTCCTTCGAATGTTTTTCGAGCACGAAGTGACAAGCTGCTCGCTTACACCTTTTCTGTTTGACAGTCTGAAAAGGATCAAAAGCTGACTACTCTGGAAATCTAAGTAAGAGGGTGTGCCAAACGAAACGTAAAACTGCTTATACACCTTAGCGATCAGAAGATCACCAAGGACTTCCCGTACTGCAGTCAATCTTCCTGAATGCTGTGTTTAGTGCATTACGGTCCGTAGGGCGGCAGACTCGGCTTCCTAAGGATAAAAGGTTGTAATCCTATAGGGGTCTCCCAAAATATACGCGACGGTACGTGGGAGCACAGTCTGTACTGGTACCTATCGTTTCACCGTGGAGGAATCACCCAACCACTCGACGATAAACCACCAGGCTTAACGACGCCGGAACACGTCTCTAGCCTAGACCTCTAAAGTATGAGCGTTAGATTCCAATGCGTTGTTAGGTTCATTGAATAAATTGTATGTTGATCTTTAATTAAGTTTTGGTTTCTGGCCTTAGTGAATGTAATCTCTCGAAAAATGCTAAATGCAACTACATGCAAGAATTGAATTCGTTTTGTTTGAATGAAAACTAGCTACAGGAGAGTTAAGAGGTTCATGCGAACAAAACGATGTCCAAAAATTCTAATGCAGCTAATCAATAAGAAAGGAAAAACTTTTTCTTTTTCTTCTATTTTAAAGCGAAAAAACTACTATAACATGCCTAAATGATGAAAAACAAAAAATTTTCCTTTTCTCTTTTTAAAAAAAAAAAATGATGATGCACTTAAAGCTTTCAAGAGATGTTCATTATCAGAAAATTGCTTTTAAAGAATTCAACAGCCAGTTTTTGAAACAAATCACAACAACCCAACAAAGCAAAAGAAAAACTAAATTTCCATGTAACTACGTAAGCTGGGTTCTCACGAAATCAAGGAAAAATGAGTGGGCTACAAGCGAGATATTTGCAACATGAAGTGCAAAAAACTAATATAACCACTAGGAGAAAAAGTCTGATGATAACAGAACTGGGTATATAAATCGTCAATCCCACGGGAGGTTTGATAACACAAAAAGAACAAAGTGTGAAATCGGAAAGCAATGGCAAACAACCGAAGGACGAGGCACCACCAGCCAGTTATCAATCTAACAAACTCTCAGAAAGCATACACAGGGCAAAAAACCAGATCCAAGCATCAAAGACTGACCAACAGGCTTATAAATAGATCTGACCAGCGTGGCGCGACTATGAGCCCGCAACTCGCGCTAAACAGAGTGTAGCGCGAGTTGTCCGAAAGTAGATCGCGCCCAGTAACGCGACTGTGCAGAGGAAAAACGCGCTGGCGGGAAAATGACAAGCAAAAAGACAGAGGCGCGATTGTGAGCCTGCAACCCGCGCTAAACAGAGTGTAGCGCGAGTCGTCCGAAGGAAGACCGCGCCCAGCAGCGCGACTGTTTAGAGAAAAACTGCGCTGGCGCGAACTTGCCAGACAAAAAAAAGAAAAAAGAACTAGACAGAGCCAGTGAGTGAAGGATAGCAAGAACTGTAAGCAAAGAAATTGTTCAGACAAGAAAATGACAGCAAAACGACATGCAAAGCAAGGTCGATACTGTCCAGTTTGTAAATCAACTCGGAGATGGACTGAAGGGGCGTTGACCTACTTCACTTCCGCATAGCGGAAGTGTTTCGAAGGCTGCCTGGCCGCTCTTCAGGCTCCGTCCTCGATTTACAAATCAGACAATATAACTCAAAAATTCAATAGACAAACTCCCCAGTGGAGTCACCAATTTGTTGCGGAGGTAAATCCCCTCTGCGGACAGAGGTGGATCCCACTAGCCCCACAAGGGTCTAGCAACAATCAAACACGCTGCATGCAAGTTCCTAGCTATACAATTTAGAAGTCGATCAAGGAGACCAACCTGGGATCCAACGCTGTTTGCTGTGGGAGAAGTGTCGCTCCTTCCTCTAGCTCTGGCCGTCGCCTATCCTTGCGCTTCCATGCATGGACACCTCACAAATGAAGAACAACCCACAAAAAAGCATAAAATCAAAATCGCAACAGCTATATATAGTCAAGCAGGATATAATTCAAATTACCAGCTAGAGAACATATGAATGGAACCATAATAACAGTCGCTTATCATTAATAGAAAATAGAGAAGAATTACAACCACTTAAGGCTTGACACTGCAAATCTCCTCTAGCTGGGTCGGAAGTCAGTCTAACATGTCATGCAAAGTCACTTTCTCTCTCTACAATCCAACAGCATAACCTCTCTTTCAGCTCTTAGCTCAATACTATTTCTCTCAAAAACTCTAGCACTTCTTCTCCAAAAATTTTCACTCAAGGACTAGCCTGTTCATTATGGGGAGACAGGCCTTTATAGATGGGGGGAGAGGAGATATGCATTGTATATGGACACATTCTGAGTTTTTGGTAATGTCCCATAATAGCCATTCCCTTGGATAGAAAAGCCGACGGTCGACTGTTTTTGTGGGCTTTTTCCTTTAGGGAACTGGGTGAGTCACGGAGGAAAAAGCATTCTAGCATGCGCTGGCCAAAAATCATGCCCAATTCGTGTGGCGCGGGCCATGCTCTGGGACAGAGCGTCTATGGGCGCGCACTCTTTGTAGGGACTGAGTCATTGGCGCGGGTTAATACACTGTGGACCCGCGCTAATGGGAAAAAGGCATTTTCCAAGGTTAATCCTCAGAGGGTGTCTTCAGGGTTATTGAACTTCATACTCAGGGGACCTCAATGCAAGTGTTTTCAAGTTATGTCACTGGTCACAGGTCCGTAAATGTGTCCTCCAATGTGTGACAGTGGGGGCGTAACAAGGATGGTGACCAACGGTGACAAATTACTGCGTAACAGGTATTTTGGTGTTGCTTGTTATCTCTAACAGTTTCTACAACTTCCAGTAATCAACACTAGCATGGTTTCCATCAAGTCCAAAGGGGGAGATTGTTAGCATTATGATACAAGTGTTTTCCTTAATGCCAACTCACTCACAGGTCAGTTCAGTTTTGATGAAACATAACCCACAGTGTAACAGGTCCATTCAGATGTAATAGGGCATTGGTACAAAAGAACAAGAAGATGGAACTAAAGTCTACTAATCAGAATGAATAAGTTGAAGGCAAAGGATTGTGAAAATTAGTTTAAGATGTATACACAGGCCCACTTTGTTAAAATAGCATATACACACTGGTTCACAGAACAAAAAGGGTGTATACGTATACACACACTTTAACAAGAGGAAAAGTGTGTATATGTTGGAAAATCAAGGAAATTAAAAAGGAGACAATACCAAGGGTCAATACCATGATATTAGCCCACAATATTGAGTGGAGCAACGACTATTTGATCCCATCCAAGAATACCATGGTCCTACATAGTTTTGGTCCCAGGTATTGAGAAATGCCTAATACTATATAAGGAGGAGAAGATCATAAGGCCAGTGTGTGCAAGTGAAAGGGTTTCTAAGGAATACTTCTATCTAAAGTATATTTTATGTTTCAGGGGCTATGTTTGTGATTTGATCTGAAATATTTTGTGCACCTTGAATTCAATGTTGGATAAGGATCATGAGACCTGAAATGACTTATCATTGAATGGTTTGATATTGGTTGGGCTAGATATAATTATGTACACCTGTTTTATTCTTTAAATGTTATGACCTGGGTTTGTCTGAAGTCTGGAATAACAACAAAGTTATGAGTTAATATTTGTAGATCTATACGTTGGTTTGTCTCTTTAAAAGTGCGTGTACATGCAAGTTCTACTCTTCCAAGTAGTGTATACAAAAGAAAATCCTATTCTTTAGATATGACTGATCTATCTAATCATTTATATTGTTTTAATGTTGTCTGTCAATGAATTCTTCTTAGATCTGAATGTAAAGCTGAATGCATAAGGAGTTTGATATCTAATTGATTGATTGTATAAGTGAGGAGGGTGATCTCTGCTACTACCTATGTAAAGCTCTATAAATTGAGAGTAGAAGTTTAGTATATTACTGGTTGGTACAGACTTGATTAAGAAATTTTATGTTTTAGTAGTTTTGAAGGTATACACAGGTTTGATTAAAGGAAGTAGCATATGCATGCAGGCTGGGTTCAGTAAAGTAGCTTATACATTTTGATGCATGATTTTTGAGGTTGTAGCTGGTTCTGGATGATGATGCAGGTTTCTAGGTTCAACACAATGTTCTAGTGACATTGATCTGACTGTTCATATTAACTTTTTATTGGTTGATGCAATTTTAAAGTTCTTATGGGTCAAGTATGAAAATTTGATGAAACGAGGCCTTCATGTATATTGTTGTGTGCCAAGAGCATCCAGTCTAAAAATTTATTAAACATGGTCCCTAGAAGAAGAGAGAAGGTCGTAGCCTTCTATAGGTCAGTTCCTACGTACTAGTAAACACATTGGCTAGTACAAGAGCTAGGGGGTTGTAGCTCCCTTCTAGTAGAATCTCGAAAATGAGAGAAGGTTGTAGCCTTCTACAGGTGGGTGCCTGCTACTAGTATGAGTCTGCACCAGTACAAGATTGTAAACACATTTTATTATTATCAAAAGAAGACAGAGACAACATCAACAGGTGGTTTTTCTCCCACATTGGGTTTCCACCTTAAATCTTGGTGTTCATGTGTGTTGCTTATGTGTGATTGTTTATTATAGTTTTACTGCACTGTTTAACAAGTTACTGATGCACTAATTAAAGATTAAGTCATGATAAACTAAATAAATCATAAGTTCTCTGGGTATATGATAGTTTCTATAATAATAGTAGCATGTACATGCTAGTTCACTTCACAGAAGTAGCATATATAAATCTGTTTGGGAAATAAAAAATTATTGAACTGATAATACTAATTCACCCCCTCTCTCATTATTATTTCCAACATGGTTAAGTCTATCAAAAAGTTATTTTTCAGTCCATTGTTTCTCTGATAAGGAAAATATTACTTTTTCACTAATTAATGCCGCCCCCTATGTCAAGGACTAGTGGGAAATTTACTATGAGAAAGGGGTCAAAGAACCCTCTCTATTTACAACTCCACCCTCTTAGAACTATTTCTGAGATGTTATCAAGGAACAATATTACCCTATTGGGAACTTTGAAGACAAGTACATACAATAGACCACACTACGACAACAAAGGGATCGAGATGTTATGAGATCACAAATATTTTCATACTCTATGCACAAAGCTAGGTATCAAAGAATTTGCGCGACATTTTCTGCTCAAGTACTGTCATTGTCTACACAAATACATTCAGGAACAAATGAAGTTCTTGAACATCTCCTCGCTTGGTCCAACATACCAATATGTTGCCAAGGTTGAACAATAACTTAAAGAAAAGAAGCGAGACTTTGGATTTGTGAATCTCAATTAGGGCAAGAGCACACCCAAACCACAGAACAAAGGATAGATCCAAGGTGAAATTGCCCAAGAAAACCCATCGAAACCATAAAAAAAATGCCACCACGAATATGAAGAAGGACACGGGAAAATTTTATAAAGTCCAAAAGAGCCCCACCCACAACACAATTGAGTGTCGCACTAAGCAGTCATTGGTGGCCAAGATAAAAGCTGCAGAGTCTAATGCATGTTCTAATTTTGAGATAGAACCCAAAAAGGGGAACAATAATGGGAAGTATATTATTAACATAGAACCCAGTTCCATAATTTCCACCACCAAGATCCAAAAGATCAAGCTCAAATATCTATAGAATGGGGAGTTTCTCTTCCACACACAGATGTGGGTTAAGGGTTCTTTGCTATAGTTCATTGTCGATAGTGGGAGAAAAAGGAAATTCATATCAACGAAGATAATTAAGTGGTTGGGCCTGTCGACCACATCACACCCACAACCATATAACATTGGATGACTCCACCAAGGATGAGATCTTCATGTCAACTAGCAGTGTCGCCTTCCCTATATCATCAACCCCCTCACGGATGAGGTACTATGTGATATTTCTCCTCTTGGAGTTTGTGATGTTTTATTAGGTCAACCATATTTATGGAAGTGTCATGATGTGTATGAGTTTGGGCTTTGCATTGTTATTATTAATTTGGGAATGAAACTATATAGGATACCATAGGTAGCCCTGCCTATCACAATCTCTTTGGTCCTTGCTAAGCAATGTAGTAATATCATCTCCCAAATTGGGGATTTTTTTTTCTTTTTGATTCGTTCTCAAAATAAGGGGAAGATTGTGGCCACATCCATGGCCCCTAGAAAGGGTCCCTCTGCACAAAAAAAAACAAGTTGATAAGGTTGTGGAAGAGTACAGGGACACTTTCTCCTCACCCACAGGAGAACCCTTGCATTATCAGGTCAAGCACTCAATCAATATGAATCTCAAAGCTCCTCTACCCAATGGGAAAATATAATGCCACTTACTTTTAGAAAATGAGGAAATTAAGTGGCATATATAGGAGATACTACAAAAATGAAATGTAATACCAATCTCCTCACCTTATGGGAGCCCAATTGTACTCGTATAGTAGAAGGATCAGACCTAGAGACTCTGAATTGATTATCGGGTACTAAATAAAATCATTGTCAAGAACAAGAACTCAAGCCTAGGGATTGACGATCTTCTTAACCATCTTAAGGGGGCCAAGTACTTTAGCAAGATTGATTTGAAGTCTGGATATCACTAAGTTCCAATAGAGACCATAGATGTATGAAAGACCAGATTAAAATACAAGGAGGGCCTTTTTGAGTGGTTGGTCATGCCTCTCGGGTTGACAAATTCCCCTGTGACTTTTATGAGCTTGATAGATGACATCTTGCAACCTTTCACCAAATTGTTCAAGGTTGTATATTTGGATGACATCCTCATCTTCAACAAGAGTTGGGAAAGTCACTTGCAACATATTCAACAAGTCCTTCAGACCCTGTGACAGCAAAATCTATGTGCAAACCTAGAGAAGTTCTCCTTTGGCATGGAGCAAGTCTAATATCTGGGCTATATAATCAATGAGCAAGGTGTGCATGTGGATCCGTCTAAGATCTAATTAATTTGGGATTAGCCAGCCTCGATGAATATGAAAAAGCTTTGTAACTTCATGGGAATTTCTAGTTTCTACCTGATATTTGCATTAGGGTTCTCTCATATTACTTGGCCCTTGATTCAAGTTACCAAGGGCAGAGCAAAAGCAATTTTTTTTTTGGTCCGGGGCACAACAAAAGGAATTCATTGAACTGAAACACCATTTTTTCTCTACACTCTTGTTCACCTTTCCAGAGCAATAACAACCATTTGAGATTTAGATATATGCCTTAGATTATGATATTGGTGTAGTTCTCACTCAACAAGGGCATCCATGGCCTATGATAGTTAGACACTCTCTGATACTATTTGTAGATACCCCACCTATGATAAGGAGATGTACTCTATCGTGTAGGCCTATAGGAAATGGAAGCATTATATTTTGGGGAAGGAGACTATCATCCACATAGATCATCAACCTCTCCAATTTATGTAGACACAAGGGAAGTTGAAAATTTATCACCATCATAAATGGACCACATACCTGCAATAACTCCATCTGAACATATAGTACAAGAAGGGAAGCATGAATCATGTTGCAGATTTCCTCATTCATCCCATGAGTGTGACATAGAGTACAATTCTCAATTTTTGTCGGCACGAGACCTATGGATGACCACAACTATATGAAAGTACTTGAAGTTCACTACCACCTACAAGATGTTCATGGATGGAAAGATAATTCCAGACTTTCACCTTTAGGATGGGATATTGTACTATTCGGGACATCTTTTTGTCCCTTCAAGTGAGTGTATCGAGAAGACAATGGAAGTACTACAAAAATATTTTTATTAGCCAAAACTTCGACAAGATGTTGGAAAACATATAAGATATTGTACTGTGTGCGCCATCACCAAGCCAACCATTAAGAAGTAAGGTATGTACACTCCTCTTCCTACTCCTAATTGACCTTGGGAATCCCTCTCCATGGACTATATGTCCAACCTCCCTTCTACAAAGCATGGTAATGACTATGTATTTATGGTCGTCAATAGATTTTCTAAGATGGCTATATTGATGGCGTGCAAGAAGAGTATCATAGCATAAGACACTGCCAAACTCTTCGTCGAATGAGTGTGGGTTCATTTTTGGATTCCATATACCATTATATTAAACTAGGATAGCAGGTGCTTGAGAAAATTCTAGTCAAGTCTCTAGTCATTATTGGACACTAAGATCACCAATTCCATTACATTCCATCTGCAGACAAATGTCTAAACAAAGGTTGTCAACATGATGATAGTGCGCATATTGCGCATGTACAACTCCAAGGATCCATGCACATGGGATGAGAGTATTCAATATCTAAAAAATAGCTATAACAGGGCTCTCCATAGCTCGATTGGTCACAAACCCTTTCAAGTGGGTAGGGGATTTCAACCACTGTGTCCTGTTGATGTCAAAATGCCTCTTGTGACTACACATGCATAATTTTCACATGTTCTATCTGAAGCTGATAACACTACTATATTTATTGAACAAATCCATCACTTCCACCAGGAGGTCCATGTTATCCTGGATAAAGCCAATCATAGTACAACCAATGTCATGATAAACATTGGGTGCCATATATGTTTCAAGTGGGAAAAAAATTTGGTTACATTTATAGAGGAACAACTTACTAGAACCCATCAGAAGCTTCGACCATTCCGATATGGGCCCTACACCATCACCAAGGCTATGGGTGACAATGATTTTGACCTCATCATTCCCCCATTACTTGGTGTGGACCTAGTGTTCAATGTGGACTGCCTTCGGACATACTTTCCATCATTGCTTGACACATTAAACATCGTTGACCAGTTGACAACAAAAAATATCAACCCAAATTGCATTGAACATGCCTCATCTAAACAGATCATCGAAACACATATTAAGCACAGTCACCAATAGAGGATCTAACTATATTGGGTTCTCAAAGCCAGCCAGTTCCTACACCAAGGCAAGTGGCTCACCAGGGATCAAGTTAATTAGAAGTTTCCCCATCTCATGGAGGCAGTCAATCCAATGGGAACCATTTCTTCCTAAGGTGGAAGACTAATCCAAATGCATATTTGTGGCCATCCACATATTCCACTTGGACACCCAACACATTTTCCTTTCAACTTCCTCAATTATAGCACAAATTACTATTTTTGGTAGTTTTTCGGGTCCTAAACTTCCAGATTTGTTTTGAGGTCCTAAAAGAGGTTTTTTGGGAAAACAGAGAGATTATAAAGGTGCCAAAATGTGTCCCACCAATTTATTTTTTTCCCCCTCATGGATATATTTGAAACGAGTTATTATGATGGCCAAATAGATATCGTATGCAAAAGTTATCACCTCGAGAATTTGGCAGTCCAACTTACCCCAACGGGGCCCAAAACTGTTGGCACTTCATCTACTAAGGTTAGGATTTCACACTTATTCTTTATGATAAAAGGGCATCAAAGCCTCATTGCAACACAATTCATAAGGAATGTAGCCATCACATCTCTTCAAAGAGATAAGCTACCAATGCTCGGCCTAGTTTGTTCCATTCTGCATGTAAACAATTTTCAGTACCTGTTATTAGTTAATTGAAGTTTTTTATTTCATTGTATATTATTGTTCTATTTAAATTTGTTGTCAGAAACATTTAATTTGAGAATGACCCAGGTTTCGACCGAGGGTGCCAACAAAATCCCACATAGTCTATTACTTCACCAACATTTTCACTTGTTCACAAAGAAGAAGAGTCTCACCGGAGGCGAGCCAAAACCATAGAAGGATAAAGGGGATTTAGATCTGATTAATTATACGACTTGTGCAATTACTACAATATTCATTCTTAACCATTCACTTTATATCTTTAACATGAATTAAACATATAAAGAAAAATTTAAAAGAGGCCCATAAATTACATAGCTACATGCCATAATTCTCGTCTTCCTTATATTATTAATCAATAGAGAGAAATTTCATTACATTCATCAGCATTACAACTTTTGGCAATTAAAGACTTGCGTGAAATATCAAAATCCATGGATAATACATAAGAAAAACATTATAATCCCATATCTCAAAACAGAATAACTCTAGACACTTGACGTTGTCTATTCTCCTGGCTCTATCTGAACTTTGTGGCACTATTTAAACTTATTTCTCCTTGTCTTCTTCTTACATTTATAGCCACACTTTCTTGATCTGATACCTCACTCGCTTGATCCATGGTTTTTCAATACTTAGGGCCATCACGTTGGTTTTATGTTGACTATATCAAATTCGGCTCCTAGTTCTTCAATGCACTCCCTTATTTTCTGCTACTCAAGTCCTAATCCATATTATTGTTGTTTTTGGCTTTTGGTGCTCTATTTCCAATAGTTTCATCCAAAATTCCCTTCGCAACTGCTATTCCTTCAAAAATGAAGGACCCAACATGCCCCAACCACATCCTATTGACTCGCCCTCGAGTCAATGTACTGTTGTTGTTGCTTCGAATCTATTATAGGTGGTATTGCACTAGCTTCATTTGCGGTACCTTCAAACAAAGGACTTAACTCTGGAATAATCTGAAGCACAGACTCCTTGAAAATGGTGAATGTAGAAATAAATGAGTTCCATGAGTTTATAAGTGTGGAAACCTTGGTTGAGAACTCGATAATGCTCTTCTCACCAAGGTCATTAGGTTGTGACTCAACTAGTTGGTTAATTTGGTTATCAAGTACATTTTCTTGATTGAGAAGTTGCCTCTTGGCTTGCTTATAGGAAGTGCTTGTGGATATAAATTCTAAACATTCTTGCACAAGGGATCAATGGTGACATTCTTCTTCGTGACAACATGACCGAAATATGAGATTTGGTGAAACATGTGTTGGGATTCTTGCATGACTTGGGGTAGAGTAGCATGAAGAGAAGTAGTAGTATTCAGTTTCTTAGTAAGTTGAGTGTGCTAGAGGACGGAAGGATCGAATGAATACTACTTCATATTAGTGACAATATCTTGGAACTCTGCATGTTTGGACACAAGTTGTTGACATGACGCTTCAATCATAGTACAACATTAGATAGGGGCATAGGAGGAAATATATTCATGTTGTTCATTGGAATATGGAGCAAGAGTTAGCCATAGAGATTACAATTGAGAATGAACCACACTAACCCGGGTCTCTAATCTTTCCTTCTCAAAACGTATCTGGGTTTGTACTGCTGAGTTGACATTCAACTGAAGTTGTTGTTCTTCATAGGTGACCTGAATATCAGTTCATCTAGTCTCTATCTGAACCAAATAGTGATCCAATTGAGAAACAAAGGCATAAATAAATTGAACTAGATGATGGCAAGACCAGGTACTAAGAGAGTCAAACACAACTGTATTGGCTGGAAGGAGTCTGGATTGCAGTGGTTGGCCACTAGAAACCGACTGCTTATATTGATCTTCCGATGAAGTTTCCCTTTGAACATCATCCCTTTGGTTCTATGCAATTTGATGCAACACAAGGGTTGGAATAAAGGCAATGAGATCATGTTATTGTGCAATAAGGTAATTCACTTGGCAGCATTGTGTGGGGTCTTTCATGAAGTCAACAACTTGTTCTAATGAAATGAGTGGAGAATTGGATGACGATGGATGAGATTGAGTGGAAATAGGAGATGGAATAGGAAATGGTGGGGAAATAATAATAGTAGGAATATGAGTGGAAGTGACGATAGTAGATTCAGTTTCCATATTTGCGGGGCCATCAAGGGCGACAGGTGAATCAGGGTGGTTAGATAAAGTAGCTATGGAGGAATGAGGCATCTCTTAAGAGGATATATGGGATGGGGGCGATTTTTCATGAATGGGAACTGTAGAATCCATGACTAATAGTTTGACATCAAGGTCGATGACAACGGAGGTGGAGGTAGCAGTATGAATTTGGTGAGATGATAAGGGAGTAAAAACAGTAGCGGGTCAAATGGTGGATGCAATAACAGGTGGTGCAGTGTATATAGGGGTGAGATGATGTACCTGAAGAGTTTGCTGCACATACAAAC
This sequence comes from Pinus taeda, assembly GCA_000404065.3. Classification (NCBI taxonomy): domain Eukaryota; kingdom Viridiplantae; phylum Streptophyta; class Pinopsida; order Pinales; family Pinaceae; genus Pinus; species Pinus taeda. The sequence continues at coordinate 69,968 of APFE031301138.1, forward strand.
TGAACTCGTACTAAGTGGCATAAGCCGAGCTCATGCAATCCTTAGCTTTCTTCAAGAGGGGCTAGAGGCTCTCAAGTACATCCTTAGAATTCTTGTGAGAAGTTGAAGGGCCCTCCTCAATAAGTTTCATAGCATCAAAATTATAGAAAAATTGTCCATCTTGTTTCCATGCAATAACACTTGGACAAGTGCCAACTTCAATGTGCAAATCATTCTTTATAATATAAAATGACAATGGACACATAGAGAAAGTGTGCCAGGAAACATACATCGACCGAACATAGCAGAAACTATGGGAGATGCCAAACCAAATTAGAGGAAAGTATTGGTCCAATAGAGGAAGTGGCACCTGATAAATAGCATTTGACTCAGCAACCATCTTGTTCTACCAGTGACTGAAGCGAGTTTGTTAAATTCCCCATTTATAGTATCTTTGGTGTTGCGCCAGGGTGCATACATATAAGCAAGGGGATCCTCTTCAACAATTTTAGCAAGGCAATGACCCTATGGAGGATACCATTTGGATATAAAAAACAAACAAACAAACAAACACAAACAAAAGCAAACAAACAAACAAGCAAACAAAAACAAACAAACAAATAAACAAAAACAAACAAACAAAACAAAACAAAACAAAAAACAAAACAAAACAAAAAAGAAAAAACAAAAAGAAAAAAAGAAGAAGAAAAAAACGAAAACAAAACAAAAAAAAATGAGTTGATCACCATGAACACAAGCTTCAACAACATCAATGACATATAACATACATTCTCCTTTAGTATAGTGGTGCATGATCTTAGTGGTGATGATTGTGGTAGCAACCTGGATTGACATGTTGTTGATCATATCTAAAACTTCTCCCCGACCTTTCCGAGTTGCACAATACTTCCTAATCAAGTTGTTCTCATACGTTTTCTTCCCTCTCTTAGCTATTTTTTGAAAGGTTGACTTAACATTAGCACCATAGGTATATAGGCCAGTCATGTTGTGAATATAAATTGCATGGATGGGATATTGATGGTCCAAACCAAGAGAACCCCCATGAAGCCTTCTGATCAAAAAATTTGTACAACGCATTATCTCACTAGTTGTGCCAAACATAGGTAATTCCTGTAGAAGGAGAAGGGTGGATTGCTTTAATTGATAGAAAACAATTCTAACTTTCATGGTGGAATGAACATTGGGACATTATTGGGCTCCATAAAAACATCAGTCCAGAGCACAGGGAACATGGTAGAATCAGATAGGTCATTATCCACATGATGGGATTTATCGTACTTTCCCAACAGATCATCTTGACAGTGGATACGAGAATCAATAGGGTACAGACTAAGAGCAAGTTTAACTAAGTGAACCATGTCCACAGGGCGATGGGTGTACACAAATCAGACATGAGGACAAGAAGGCTAATAAGGTTCAAGAGTGGGCATTGGTCGATCCAAAGCAGAAACTGATAATTCACAATGAGAAAAGATGAGGGTGAATACAACAAGAGGGAAGATATAGAGAAATCAACACAAATTTAGTTGTTAGGCATGGGAAATGAGACTTAACTTTTGAATTAATGACAAATGATTTGGACACATTCTGAGGGATGCACTAACGTAACAAAAAATATTATGGTAGAATAAAATATTAATGGGAATTAGATATAGATTTGGTAACTAACTCTGACATGATTGAGAAAACTGACAGACAGAACAAGCATTAATGACTCTAACAAGACAAGATATGACAAAATATCCTTGACGATAACTGGTTGCATTGGGCTGCAACTGAAAATGGAAGACACTTACAGGAAATACAAAACCTACAAACTACCAAACAGAAAGAATACCGCTATTGACACGACTATCCAAACTCCTACCTACTACTCTCACAAGAAGAGATCACTTTAATTGGAAATTGAACTAGAAAAGTAGGGTTTCAAGCAAGCGCCATTCACCCATGTAGAGAAAAGAGTACCATATAACTAAGCAAGTCGAGCAACACCAAAATCTTGAATATCCACTACATAAAAATGACTGAGCCAATGCATTTGGAGCTTACCAGGATTTTTGTGATACTTGCTATCAGAAAGTAATACATGGTCACCCACAGAGAAAGAATTCTTATTGATATGACAATTATGCCAAGCCTTCTAGTGCTCCTTTTCAGCTGTCTGATGGAAATAGCCAAGGAATCAAAATTTGTCGAGTTGTAACAACCCATTTACTCGATCAAGAATAGATTCATTCTATGACATTCTGGTTGCATGAGAATGAAAATATTCGGAACAATAAACTTAGAAGGAACAACAACTTCCCTGCCATAAACTAGTTCAAATGGGGTATGCCTATTCAATCTCTTGACAGTGGTTCCATAGGCCCATAAGGTAGAAGGAACCCTTTCATCCAAATCATCATGATTTGTAGAACACATCTTAGTAAGTCCCCTCTCCATAATTTTATTAAATGCTTCAATAGTTCCATTGGCTTGCAGATGGTAAGGGGTGCTCTTATGATGTTGTATAATGAAATTTTGCAACAGAGTCTAAACTGTTTCATTAATAAAATGAGAACCCTAATCACTTGTCAAGTTGTGAGGAAAACTAAGCCTAGTAATGATATTTTTAAAGATAAATCTAGAAGTCGTATCCACAGTACATTGTTTGACCAGAACAACCCCTGCCCATCAAGTGAGATAGTTTGTTGCAGTAAGGATATATCAGGCATGAGAATGATGAACAGGAGGATTGATAGGTCCAATAAAATAAACAACCCATTTTTCAAACAAAACAAGCGGTTTTACTGGATTCAAGGAAATTTTATCAAGCTGCAATGGTTGACCAACCTATTGACAAACATCACAAGTATTTCCATCCTCCTTTCACATCCTTGAAAAGAGTTGGCCACAAAAGACCAGCTTGTATGACCTTTCAATCAGTAGATTTACCTCCAACATGTCCCACTACAATTCCAACATGGCATTCCAACAATATTCCCTCATGTTGATGATCAAGGACACAATGGCGTAAGACATGATCAAGCTCCATCATATATGACTGCCCTGCAATTAATTGGTAGTTTGTCTCTCGAATGAATAAATTCTTTTTCTGTAGTGTAGTTTACTCAGATGGGCACATGCCTGTAGCAAGAAAGGTAGAAATTTCTTCTAAATAGTCACGGACAACTTCAATGCAGAAAAAATGAGCATCTTGAAACTCATCATCAATTGGTCCCCCTGACTCTCCTGACTCCAACCTGGAAAAATGATCCAACTCAGATTTTTACCTTCCTGGATTGACAATGACTTTAAATGTGAATTCTTGAAACAACAACAACAACCGACAAATTCTTCCTTCAAGCATAAGTTTATTAACTAAGTACTTCAACATTGAGTGGTATGTAAAAAACTTGAACGAACCTCCCAGCAAGTAATGTCGGAACTTCTAGAGAGAATATACCATCCCTAAGGCTTCTTGCTATGTGGTGGTATATTTCCTCTCTACATTAGAAATTTTTCTTCTTGCGAAATAGATAGGGTGACCCAAGTTTCCTTCACTCGGTTGCATCAAGAAAACGCCCAAAGAGATCCCAAATGCATCAACATGGACATGGAATTTATTGTTCCAGTCACGATAGACTAAAATCAATGCACTCACAAGCTTCTCTTTCAATGTATCAAACACACATCACATTCAATGGACCACACAAAATGCTCTAATTTATTAAGGAGATTCTCTAGTGGAACTTTAATGGAAGCATACTTTCGTATGAATCTACGATAATAACCAGTATGTCCCAGACCAGAACACAACTATCAAATCGAGGTGGGTGCTGGCATATTCAATATCACCGCAACTTTAACAAGATCCACACAAATTCCATCCTTGCAAAAAAATGACCCAATAGAGTTCCAAAAGGCACAAAAAAATGCATTCTTTAGGTTTAATGATATTTGAAGTTGCCTACACCTATCAAACATAACCCTCAACAAGCTAGGGTGATTCTTGAGCAAGCTATAAACAATGCAATCATCCATGTAAACTTCTACAAACTTGTGTATGTATTCACGGAAAGCAACAATAATAGTACAAGAGAAGAAAATTGGATCATTGTTCAACCCAAAAGGCATAACGTTATATTCATACGACTCCCATTCAATGGTGAATGTAATCTTCTTATTATCTTCTTCTGTAATGCATGCTTCATGATAGCTCGAGAGCCCATTAGTAAAGGAATATGCTTCATGTCCCCCAACATTGTCCAAGATTTCATCACTAAAAAGGGTGGGAAATTGATCATGTACACATGCATTATTAAGACTATGATAATCAACCCATACTCAGATTTCATCTGAATCCTTCTTATCCTAGATGAAAATGGGGCTTATCCATTCAACTTCATCAACATGGAATATAAGACTAGTGGATAACATTTTATAATTTTCCTTCTTGACCTTATCCTTGACTTGTGGATTCAACCTATAAGGCTGGTGCTTAATAGACTTCAAATCTGGCTTTAATGCAATCTTCATTTCTCCTAGATTGCCTTTAATTCCATTCAATTCTAAGATGGAACAAGGGAAGAGATCCTCATATTCTTTGAGCAGGCTGAAGACTTCCCATGTGGTATGATCATCCTAGTAATCCCCAATAGAGGCAAGCTTCAGTTTCTCTTCAGTCCCAATATTCACTTTATTCAATTTAAGCGGTTGTAGGTATGAAGCATCACAAATAGGATCCTCTTTAATTTTCCTTTCCCCTTCAGATTCTTTGAAAGATAGGTGCCTTAAATCTTCTAAATCATCATTCGAGTCTTTGTTAACATTACTACAAACAACAACTTCATGAAATATTGAATCATACTGGTATACCTATTGCATTTTGCTAGTGCATCCTGTCTTGAAAACAAGACACCTCTAATAGTTTGAAGAACATGTGCCATATTCTCATCAGTAGTAGATAAAGAAAAATCTTTACAAAACTGAGTTGTTAGTACATCCCAATCTGTTGTCTGTCATTTTAGCTCCTCATGTAAATACCAAGCTTGTGGAATATTTCCCAAAGAATGACTAAATAGATGCAGCCACATTTCAACTATTATACCATCAACCTTCCATATAGAATAACAATGTGCAACATGGTCATGTGGAGAAGTATGACCATTATAAATAGGACCGTTGCTCAAAATATTGTTCAATGGAGAAAATTGATATCAAAAAATAACCTTAATAGTGCTCCATTCTTGCAGCTGATCTCGGTGTGCTCTTGTTGGCTTAGTGAGTCTTGACCCAGGTTTAGAGTTAAGTTTTCTGAACAAATCCCTACACTACTGGTCCTTTTGGCTTCAACCTGCGGAGCAAGGATTGAAATCTCACCCAAAGCAGGATGGGGGGATGTTGGAACCAAGTTTCCGCACCCATAGATGCTTGTGATGTTGTTTTATGGCCTAAACCAGCCTTCATGCAGATTGATAAGCCCTTGAGGCTTATCTATATAACGTCCTCTTACCATCCTCTAGGCCTTCACAAAGGTCTACAACTGTCTTTCACAGACCCTAAACAGGTGAATCAATCACTTACGCACCTATGTAATCACTCCTAAGTCTATTACTACCCATATCGGCTTAAGTGTCTGATATCTGTAGCATGCATTAAGTTATCCTTCGCGTAAACAGATATTATTACTTGCATTCATATAACAATGTAAACCATGTAGAATCACGCATCAATACAGTATTAAATCATAAACCCAATATTAATCATAACATAAAAGCATGCATTCATAGCAGAAGTAAATGGGAAAAACACAGATATTTCCAAAAAATACATTGAATGATAGCACAATGTAGAGAGTGGAGTTCATGGGAACCTTGTTTCCAATCTTCCATTGCAGCTTTTGAGCCAACTTCAGTACTTTGGAACTCCTCCAACTAATAGAGCCAACTGATGTGGGGTTAATATAATTTTCTTACCTTCCAATAGTCAATTAATATAACTGGTCCACTAAACTAGAGGATTAATCATCATCCACAGGTTTAGTAAATCTCAGACCTTGATATGTATCAAGAGGTTGTATAATGCGTGTACCATCCACTTCAAAGGTCATAGTCTCCCGCTTCAAAATAAATGAATGTATAATTCTCAAAAGCCTAGTCAATGCCCAACAAAAATATATATGGGTCTTTGTCCCCAATACTACCAATAAAATCGAAATCTGCATAAGTTTTGACACCAGCTATATCAACCTCAATTTCTTCTAGTCTACCAATAGGGACAATGCAGTACGGGTTTTCCATCTCGAACTGAATAAGGGAATAGACCAACTTGGGTTTCCCAAGAGCTTCCCAAGTCTTTTTTGGAAAAATATTAACATCCAATTCCAAATCTAGCATGGATTCCTTGATTTGAAGCCTTGCAATCTGAGATTTTACCCAAAACTCCCTTCAATCACTCTTCTTATTCTTTCATACTCATTTGGAATCCCTCTCAGGTCAGAAATCAATTCCTCATAGAACATATTGTCCTTAACAATAGTCTTCAATCTCTTTTGCAACTGGCCAATGAGTTTCTCATCATTCATAATATTTAAGAATAACTTAAACCAATCCATTATAGGTTGGGAAGATTCTGCAAAAGGTTTCTCTTGATGTCCCTTTACTTGTTCCTACAGTTCACTGCGAGGTCCCTGTGAGGACATTAACTAATTGAAGAGTTCAGTTGCATCCCTATAATATTCCTTTTTCTCGTTTGGATCGCAGGATTTCTTTGGAGATGTAGGCTTTATAATAGTTGGTTGATCAGGGGCTCTAATATCAGCTCCCATCCTTTTCCCTCCTCTCATGACAACATTGATGTTAGGCTACGTTGAAGGACCGGGATCCCGAGGCTTACACAAACTAAATTAGCTCCATTTTTGTGGTTTCGCTCCTCCAATCAAGCGATAAGTTCAAGGCAATCTTTAGTTGCATGCGTATTTACTCAAAAAAATTAACACCATGGTCTCTGCGGCAAAGGAAATTATCTTGCCACATGGCCCTCCTGATCACAACTATAACAACTAATCGAGCATCTTCCACCTATCCTTCTTCCCCTTGGAGTTTCTCCTCCTCACCCTTGAGGAGTCTCATTAACACGAAAATAAGAATGGTGAAGGTTCACTAAGGCATATAAGGACTGACATTGATCCGTATGATGATTGGAGGATCCACAAAATTTGCCAAAAGTTTATTTGGAACATTTTAATACTTCCAAAATAGGACACATATGAGGCAGATTCCTAAAGCTTCTACATATCTCAGAGTAATCATTTGCATACAAACCTGGCAGACTAGGAAATGACTAGAAATGAGTATGACCCTCATAGGAAAGTGTGGATGATATTTCTGCAACTCCCACAAGATGTGGTGATTAAGGTCCCATAGGCATACTACATGATCCTAGCCCTCTTAGTCACGAGCGCTCTGTAGCATGGTGTCCTTCGACCTGACAGTGGGTACACCAAGAATGAGGTCTCGTTGGACATGCAGGTGATAGATATTTTAGCCTTTTTGTCAATGTAGAAATTTGATTTTGGAGGCCCATAATAGTAGGATTTGTTGAAAGCTCATCGACTCTATGATCTTGTGGATAACCATGCATAGCCTCTATTTGCATTGCTTTCTCCAAGGCATCTTGAAGTGTGCTAACTATCTGCTGAGATAATGGAATCTGGGTCATTGGTAATAGAGCGATAATAAAATAGTCTCTCTGGTGATGGGGGTCAATAGGGTAAGATAATTTACTAATAGCATCCTTGAATTGTAGGTTTTAACCCTGTACAAAAATTACGTGCATACGAATTCTAAAAAACAGAAAATAAACAATGGCGAGAACATGAAACATGAAACATAAAACATATATACATATAGAGTTTCCCCTGGATCCTAAAATTGGGACTACCAGATTGATTTTTCATTATATTCCTTTCAATGTTACAACACATATATACACTTGCCGAAGAATTCATAAATCCCAATCCATTAACTGTAGATTATAACATAACTATTTTTCCCTTGACCGGGTCCAAAATTTACCATGGAAGAAAACCATCATTCCCAAATCCATGTGCAAAACCCATGCACAAAAACATAGGTAGGTCCTCCCACCTAATATAGGGTCAAAACAAAACCCGGGGGCCTACCCCAGACCCCATGTAGGGGGGCTACCACCTCCTTACAAACCCCTTGATAGGGGGGGCTACTGCTTCCCCTGTGACCTCCCTGTTGTGCCCAACGCAACAAGGGGGGTGATCGTCCCCCTCTAACCCCATTACTTCATGTGGTGGGGATATTCGTCGAAGGAATATAACACACACCCAACATTCTCTCACTTATTCTTTTCTTTCCACACAGGAGGTAATAGGAGAGCTTAGTCATTGGTCAACCCCTGCAATGCCCATTGGTTCTCCATACTAATAAAACTTATCAATGCTCACAAACTTCATCAATGCATCTGTAGTATTCTTCAAAGTGTCCACATTTACCAACAACACCCTTTTGTCCTCAACCATATCCCTCACAAAGTGATACTGAACATCAATGTGCTTTGTCTTTGAATGGTAAGCAAGGTTATTTGCCAATAAAATTTCACTTTGGTTGTCACAGTCTATCCTTATAGCTCACTATGCTAACTCCATACTTGAACATTATCTCTCCAACCAAAATACTTTCCTGCTTACATGAGTGGCTGCCTTGTATTCTACCTCTATAGTTGAATGTGCCACTACAAACTGTCTCTTGCTCATCCAGCTGATTGCACCTACAAATAGGTTAAACACATACAAACCTGTATATCTTCTTGAATCCATATCTTCATCCTAGTTTGCATCAACAAATCCATGGATGTCAAAAAATTTGTCCAATCCAAGTCTTCCTTGGTAGCACAAACCATAATCACTAGTGCCACGCAAATACCCGAGAACATGTTTCACTGACATCTAATGATCCTTCCCTGGTTTTGACATAAACCTGCTCAATACTCCCACTACATGTGCAATGTCTAGTCTAGTACAAACCATTGCATACATTAGGCTATTGATTGCACTTGCATATGAAACAAAGAACATATCCTCTTCCTATTTTTGTGCCTTGGGACACTGTTCAACGGGTAAATTTACACCTACATGAATAGGAACCTTCAAAAATTTACTATCTTGCATATTAAGCCTTTGCAGCATTGTCTCAACATACTTCCTCTAGTTTAACCAAAGCTTCCTCCTTTCATAATCTCATTTAATTTCCATGCCCAAAATATAGTTTGAGCACCAAGATCCTTCATGTTGAATTTGGGGGACAATTGGGTCTTCAAATCTTGGATAATTTCTTTGTTATTTCCAATCAACAACATATCATCCACATACAAGACCAAATAAATAACATGGTCACCAATTAATTTAAAATACACACAATGATATTCTTTTCTTCAGGTGAAGCCAAGTCCCCATATATATATGTATCAAATTTCTGCACCACATCCTTAGTGACATTTTTAACCCATATAGAGAATTTTTTAACCTGCATACCAGTTATTTCTTTCCCTTCATAGTAAAGCCTTCATGTTGCTTCATGTGGATCTCTTCTTCTAGATCCCCATGAAGAAATGTTGTCTTCACATCCATCTGTTCTACCTCAAAATCAAAAGGAGCAGCAACAGATAAAAGTAGTCTAACAGAAGCTACCTTCGCAAGAAAAGAAAAAATACCACCAAAATAAATTCCCAGCACCTGGGAATAACCTTTTGGTACTAGCCGAGCTTTGTATTTCTACACCTTTCCTTTTTCATTCATCTTATTCTTAAACACCCATTTGCTTCCAATGGGTTTCCTTCCAGTTGGCAACTCCACCAGATCCCAAGCCTCATTTTTGTCCAAAGATGTCATTTCATCAATCAAGGCCTCTTTCCAAAGTTTTCCATCCTCTGAATCTACTACCTCCCTGATAGTTCTGGGATCATCATCAATAAGAGATAAAGCAAAATTTGAACAAAAATCAAATGGACTATACCTTTCTAGTTGCCTTCTTTCTCGAACTCATCTTCCCATAGTCGGAGTTTGTGGCTCTTCATCTTCTGATTCCTCTTCTGCTATAGAGTCTGATTCTTCCTCCTTTAGCTCAGACTCTATCTTCTCATGTTCCTTTGGTAGGAATCCATGTTTAATAACATATTTAACCTCTCTAAACACCACATCTCGGTTGTACATAACCTTACTTGTTTCTAGGTTCCAAAGCTTATAACCTTTTAAACCATCCTTATACCAAATAAAGATGCACCTTTCAGATTTACTATCCGACTTAGTTATTTTCTTCTTTGGAACATGTACATATGCATCACATCAAAATAACCTCAGATGTGAAATAGAGGGTTTCTTACCAGTCCATACCTCATGTGGAGACTTATCCTCCAATGCTGATGAAGGTGATCAATTAACTAGGTAACATGCAGTCTCCACCGCCTTTGCCCATAATTCTTGTCCTAACCCAACACCACTGAGCATGATTCTTACCTTTTCCATCAACATCTCATCCATTCTTTTTGCAAATCTTTTTTGCTGAGGTGTATATGGATTAGTCTTCTATCATGATATACCACAGTTCATACATAACTCTTCAAATTCCTTCTTGCATAACTCTCCACCATTATCTTTCATCATCACCTTTATCTTCTTCTCTGTCTAGTTTTCCACCAGAGCATTAAATTCTTTAAACCTGTCGAAGACTTTAGATTCCTTCTTGAGGAAATATATCCATGTATTCCTTGAGAAGTCATCTATAAATGATACATAATACATAGACTTACCCAGTGATGGAACTAACATAAGTTGTTGGGCATGGGATCTTCCAAAGCATGTTTTTAGGGCTTAAAGCCTGAGTTTTGGTCAATGTAATGTAAAGACTCTATGAAGTACGGGCACGGAGCGCGAAATTCTAGGACGAGTTAGAGGGTTGTCCACCCTAAGAATTGTAAAATAATGTAAAGTTGTGTCAGCCTATCCATGGTTCGCGACCTATCCATGGTCCGCGAACCATGGGATTGTATAAATAGAGCGAGGCTCTAAGTGTAAAGAGAGTTTTTGGTAAGCAAATAATAGATAGATGCAGAGGCATGGTTAGAGGATAGAAGTGGATCTGAAGTGTATTGGTATGTAGTAGTAGGAAGAGACTTTGCAGCTGAGTGCGCAGAGGCCTAGTAGAGTCTGCAGCTGAGTGCATGGACCCCTGCAGTTGAGTGCACAAGGCAAAGTCAGGTCTATAATTGAACTGAACTTAAAAAGGATTATTAATAAAGATAAGTTTGATTCATAATATTATGCATCTATGGTTCTATTTATTTTTATGCATTTATATTGTTTTTTATTATGAGAACTTACTTGAAAGTTGAACAAGTAATAATAATATTGGGCCTGCACAAATTAATTCAAATCACTAATATGATAGCGCATTAAGGATTGAGATCAGGATAGTACTGTATTCGCGACCCTTATATAGGTACGAACAAGTTGATGCGCGGAGCAGTGCAAGCGCGCAAGTTCAGACCGCGAACATCCAGAACCTTCATCAAGACATTCCTAGGGTGCGGAAACTTGGTTCCAACACCCTCCCATACTACTTCGGGTGAGACCTCAGTCTGCGCTCTGCAAATGGTTCCATTTCCAGGATCGGGATCTGCCTAAGGGATGTCTGATGTCATGCCACTGGAACCCAACAAAGAAGGAAGTTAAAGAGTGGTTGGGCAAGAATATTCACGAGTTCATGACACAAGAAAACAGAACTCCGCAAGTATTTGAGAAAAAGTGGTTGGATCACTATGTGTATATGGAAATCCACAAGATTTTCTTTGCATCCTTTCCTTCTGAACTGTATGAGTGGATCACGAGGTTAGCCAATAGCCAGGGAAGGTGTAGGCTCGACCAACAGATAGCGTGGACTTCGGAATTAGTATGTAGACTAGAGGCATCAAAAGATAAGATCGCATGAGTTGTGGACCATTGGCATGACCGGATAATAGGGGGATTTATCACTGAGTTTGAGATAGACATGACTGTGAGCTACAGCGAAGTAGAATGACACTTTCTCAAAGGACCACAAGGTATGTATATTAAGTCTTTAAATACTTGGATTAATATGTTATTGTGTGAAAAGAGGGTCATGCGAATACATTATTGTTTGGGACAACGCGGAGCGGAAAGATCTACAAAAGAAGCGAAGAATTAGAAAACATTCCCTTAATTTCACCTTCATGAGAGAGCAAGGAAGAGCTCGATAAGGTCTCTCCGAGAAGCGCAGTTAGTTTGATAAGGCAACGCATTCCGCAGTTACCACCTCCACCCATGCCACCACCCACTTCACCTCCCTCACCTCCATCCCCACCCACTCCACCTCCACCCCCTCCACAGTTCAGTATGGCAAGCGTGATAAAACCACCAGTATTCAGAGGGGTAGGAAATGAAGATCTAGACCAATTTTGGTTCATGGTAAGAGTAGCATGGGAAGCGCAAGGTGTCATGGATGACAATATTAAGAAGGCTACATTGGTGAGCGAACTACAAGATCACGCATTGACATGGTATATCAAGCACTCTAATGGCCACCCAAATGTAGGGATAACATAGATCCAGAATGCGTTGAATAGAGAATTTAGCAGGCCAAAATCAAAGACAGAGTCAATAATCGGGTTTAAAGAGATCACAATGCTTCTAGGCAAGACCCCCTGGGATCTGGACCAAAGGTAGAAGAGTATGATCCGCGAGGCCAATATGATGCTAACGAATGCACAACATCGTGCATGGTTTGTGGCATCTCTAACACTGCACTTGAGGACAATGTTGTCACAACAGAAGCTTTCCACCGAGGCCGAAGCATTGGAAATGGCAATGAGGTTGCATGAGACCCTGATACAAGACCCTGGGTTGGGAGTTCAACAAATCCATGCACAACTATAGAATCTATGCTTGGAAGTGCAAAGTTTGAAGTGGGATAGGGCATTGTAGCCTGAGGCACACGAGGAAGTATGGTGCATAAAATGCAGAGGCCAGGGCATGACAAGGATCATTGTCCAGTGTTCGTGAACTGCTTGGCAAGAGGGGGGCCAATGTCATTGAGACTAGAGGCACAGGCATGACTAAGTGCGGCACTTCCGTTATGGTGCACGACTTGTCAGATAGGAGGAAAACACACGATAGATAATTGTCATTTGTTGCAGAAGTATACATAGACTCCCCCAGTAGTTTTGTAATTTCTGCAGGTCGTTAGGCCACGACGAATGCACTGGTCGCAGCTACGAGTTAATGGTGGATCAGACCCCAGCCTATACGATGTAGACAAAAATGTGAGCCCTTGACCCAACTATGGGCATGGCGTGTGCTGGATTTCAGGGGTGGGGTCGAGGACAACGAGGAATGGGACCAGGAAGGAGCCACAGACAGTTAATTTGTTACAATTGTGGAGGACTAGTGCACTATGCCAATGATTGTACCAACCCAACGAGGATATCCTATTCATATTATGCTCAGTTTAATCATGAAACAATATATTGTCCCACGTTGATCAGACAGATGCATGAAAAAGGGGTATTCCATCCTCCGACTCCGAATATATAAATGATGAGGTATGAACTGCGGGAAGAAGACCCAAATGTGAACATGATGCTTAGAAGCGGTGCAACCATGGGGAAGGATAAGGGGAAGCAGCCTAAGGAAGATACATGGGTTTGCAAGGCTCCTTCAAAGGAACCTAAGTTTGACTTAGAATGTGCAAAGGACACATTCATGGAAGCTAAGAAGAGCTTTGTGGAGGCCTCCACTTCAGGTAGTAAGGATCAACTGGAGCCAGGAATGGATCCTTCAATGCTTACTACTTTCTAGAGACATTCATGAAACTACTGCATGACAAAAAGGTAGTTAAGGGACTACAGGAGCTGATCACTAGGGGCGCAGGGTCAGGAGAACTGCACGTAGTCCAGAAATTGGGAAAGCATGCATTATACACTGGGAGGGAAATGAGATTGAATGCACAGATTGGTGAGTATGAAATGGATTAGGTAAGCCTAGATTTGGGTTTGGACGTGAATGTGTTACCGAAGGAAACACGAGAATGCATGGGCAAGCCTGCATTACAATGGTCCCCTATTCAATTACAAATGGTGAACCAATAGAAGATTTTTCCCATGGGGAGGTTGCAAGGGGTAACAGTTGATATTGAAGGCGCAAGCACACAAATGGATTTTGAAGTGATAGAGATTGTCGATGACAGCAATCCCTATCCCGCGCTGTTAGCGATAGATTGGGCCACTTATATGAACGGAGTCATCAACCTGAAGAAGTGGAAAATGATCTTCGCACTGTTAGGGATAGATTGGGCCACTTATATGAATGGAGTCATCAACCTGAAGAAGCGGAAAATGATCTTCAAGAAAAAGTCGCTATGCGTAGTAGTCCCACTGGACCTAGTTGAAGGAGCGTGCTATACTGAACCAGTGTGCAACAATGATCTTGAATGTATTTACAAGATAACTATGTGAGACCAGGATTGGGTGAATCTGACTGTAGATGGGAGGATCTCATGGGGGCACGAAAGCTCCTGCACTTCGGATTCAAATGAAGAAGTAGAGAGCTGGAAGAATCAGTTTAACAAAGTGACAACACTGAATTGCAACATGATGATTAGATCACTGCGTTGCATAACAACAGAGGCCTGAGAACTACCGACATATGATAGATTGACAATGGTGGATGAATTCTTGAGCAAGTTTGAAAGTGTAGTACTGGAAAAACAGCGGTTCGATGCGTTGAAGTGGGCACTGCGTGCAACACCTGCGTGCTAATGGGGAACACATCAAGGAAATTTTGAGGACTGGCACGGATTTATAAGGTTGATGTGCCTACGCTTTGGGAAACCATAGCTATAGTTAAAAGAAAAATGCGATGGACGAGATGACTTGTGCACGCACCTCACAAAATGGACCAAGGCCTATGGGGAAGAACCACAGCCTGAATGGGTACATTTATTCTACCATACCCTGGATGTCATACCCATGAACTGGTATACTGAGACGAAACTCTAGCATGGTACGGGTGAATGGGATGTCTTGCGCGAGGGATTTTTGTTAACATTCACATTTGAATACCAGTGGTCGAATACTGTTGACAACGCGCTACAAGCTGCAAAAGCAACCATCTTCAAAATACCACAGGAGCCATTAGAAATGCTTCAACCAACATGGGCTACCCAGTTACGCAGTGCCCTAGAATGTTATAACATGCAGGTAGAGAAGGATGATGACAACCCCCCAAATATTGATATTCCAGAAACCGAAGGCGATCGCGAGGTTCAAGGACCATCAATTGAGGATCTCGATATCACCATGCCACTAAAAACAAAGCAGGTAAACATTTGCACAGAAGCGAAGCTGAAGTACGTGACGCTCGGGGACTATTGGGACGATGCTATGGTAGATAAGGTCACCTAGTTACTCTGCGAATATCAAGACTTGTTCCCGACCAAAATCATGGACTTAAAGGGGATCATTGGTAACTAGGGATGATGAAGATCACTCTAAAACTGACACGAAGCCAGATAAGGAACGGCCTTATCGCTTGAATCCAAAGTATAAAGAAAAGGCCTGCGACGAATTTGATAAAATGCTCACAACTAGAATTATTGAACCAGTGGAAGAATCCAACTGGGTGACTCCTATGGTAGTGCAGGAGAAAAAATAGAAGGGTGAAATAAGAATATGCGTGGACCTCAGGAAGCTTAATGATGCCTGTGTTCACGATCCATTCCTGACACCGTTCACAGAAGAATTATTGTAGAATGTTTGCGGTCAAGAAGCTTACTCATTCATGGATGGATTCTTAGGGTACCATCAGATCAAGATTGCGCCAGAAGATAGGAGCAAGAAAACCTTCGAAATAGAATGGGGTTGCTTTCAATACACTGTTATGCCCTTTGGACTAAAGAACGCACCAACAATATTTTCGCACATAGTGGTGGCCGCATTCAAGGAATACATCCACAAGTTCTTGGAGGTCTATTTGGATGATTGGACTATTTTTGGGTTAGTTAAACACCATGTAGTGAGCTTACGTTTGATGTTGGATACTTACTGCCAACACTAGATTGTGATGAACCTTAAAACATGCACCTTCCTCATTCCCTTTGGAAACCTGCTAGGCCATGTGGTCTGCAAACAAGGCCTGATGGTGGACCCTGCAAAGATTGCTATTATTCTAAATCTGGAAGTGCCGCGAAGTGTCAAACAACTATGCGCTAGTTTGGGGCACACTGGCTACTAGAGGAAGATTATCAAGAGTTATGCCCAAATAATAGTGCCAATGGAAAAACTATTGGAAAAGGATGCTACATATTGTTGGAATGATGATTGTATGCAAGGTTTGGATGTTCTCAAGGAGAAACTAGCATCCTATCCCATACTAGTCTTCCCAAATGGGATGTGGAATTTCATGTACATGTTGATGCGTTGTGTATTACACTGGGAGCGGTACTCACGTAGGAAGGCGCAGAAGGTGTGGATCATCCGATCATGTTCGCGAGTTAGCGGCTATCCAAAGCCGAAAAGAACTAGTCTACTACCAAGTGCGAAGGGTTGGCAATGATGTACGTGCTCAAGAAATATCGACACTATTTACTTCGTAGGCACTTCAAGATGTATATCGATCATTCTGCGTTGAAATACCTAATGAACAAGCCTATGTTGGGGGGGCACATATGCAGATGGCTTTTACTGTTTCAAGAATATGACTTTGAGGTCATCATCAAGCTAGGATGCCTAAATGCAGGACCAGATCAATTATCACGAATTGAGACAGGCGAGGAGCTAACAAATTTGGAGGGACTACCTAATGCACGACTCTTTGCAGTGTGCATCGTGGATGGCCATTTCAAAGATATAATCCATTTTTTAACTAAGGGGACTAAGTCGAAGAAATACTTAGTCCAACAGAAGAAGGAATTGGTGGTGTGTGTGGCAGACTTTTCTGTCATCGCGGGGCACCTCTACGAGATGGGAAATGATGAGATATTGCAAAGATATGTACTTGAATTTGAATGAGGACAGATCCTCACGTAAGCACATGGGGGTGCTATAGGAGGACACTATGCAGGACGCGCGATTGCACAAAATATTCTTCATGCTGGGCTATGGTGGTCAACCCTACACCAAGATTTGAAAGCACACTGTTGAGCCTGCAACATATGTCAAAGGACTGGAAAACCATCACGAAGGGATGAGATGTCACTCAATCCACAAATGACACAACAACCATTCGAAAAATGGGTAAACGATTTTGTGGGGCTGATCAAACCTCAGGGAAAGATGGGTGCGCGCTACATCATCACCACAACGGAGTACCTAACTCAATGGGTGGAAGCACAGCTAGTTAAGGACTACACAACCACTATGGCTCTGAAGTTCTTGTTCGAAAACATGTTGACATGATTTGGTTGCCCGAAAATCTTAATGAGTGACCACAGAATGCACTTCCTAAATGAAACCATGAGTGTGCTCACTGAGGAGTTCCAGGTGTATCATCAGCAAAGTACACTGTACCACCTGCAAGCTAATGGGACAGTACAAGCATTCAACAAAATACTGGAAACTATGCTGAACAAAATATGTAACTAGCAGTGAAATGATTGGGACCTGCGCATACCTGCCATATTATGGGCATACAGAACCACGTGCAAAAAATTGATGGGTCAGACACCTTTTAGGTTAGTCTATGGCATGGAAGCTGTCATGCCGATGGAATACATCGTACCTAGTTTGCAAATAGCAATAGTTACAGGCATGTCGGACCACGAAGCCTTGGAAGAGAGGCTCGCACAATTAGAAGAACTCGAGGAAGAATGATTTTTGGCAGGATTCCATCAGCAGGTACAAAAACAACGTGAAAAAGACTGGCAAAACCGCCATATCAAGTTGTGCACCTTCAAGGTAAATGATTTAGTGCTGCTATATGACAGCAAGTTTGAAAAATTTCCCGGAAAATTCAGAATGCATTGGTTGGGACCATATGTGATAAAAGAGGTCACAGACGGAGGCGCGGTCTAGTTAGTCAAACTTAATGGATAACCCTTCCCAGGAAAAGTAAATGGCAGTCGCCTGAAGCCCTACATGGGTGGGCTGGCTGTCTAACTAACTGAGCAAAGCATAGTCTTCGTGACCTTGGAAGCCGGACAGGGGTGCAGGACTATAAACAAAAGTACTATAAGCCAAAACCAAAGAAGAGAATCAAGTCAGACGCAGATGATTCAGAAGTCGAAATGGAGCAGATTCAGCAGACGGTAGAATGATGCGCTGTGGACCTTTGCGCGACACAGGAACAACTGGATGGACTTCATGCAAAGATTGCTGCACCAACAAAGTGAATCAGGACGAGTCACGATGATTGTGTTGGGGGCTTGTTGGACATGGGATCCCCCACAACATGTTTTTGGGGCTTAAAGCCTGATTTTTGGTCAATGTAATGTAAAGACTCTGTGAAGTACGGGTACGGAGTGCGAAAATCTAGGATGAGTCATAGGATTGTCTGCCCTAAGAATTGTAAAATAATGTAAAGTTGTGTCGGCCTACCCATGGTCCGCAGACCATGGGATTGTATAAATAGAGCGAGGCTCTAAGTGTAAAGATATTTTTTGGTAAGAAAGTAATAGATAGATGCAGAGGCATGGTTAGAGGATAGAAGTGGATCTGAAGTGCATTTGGTCGTAGTAGTAGGAAAAGGCTCTGCAGTTGAGTGCACAGAGGCCTAGTAGAGTCCGCAGCTGAGTGCGTGGACCCCTGCAATTGAGTGCGTAGGGCGGGGTCGGGTATGTAATTGAACTGAAATTGAAAAGGATTATCAATAAATATAAGTTTGATTCGAAATATTGCGCATTTATGGTTCTGTTTATCTTTATGCATTTATATTGTTTTTTATTACGCGCACTTACTTGAAAGTTGAATAAGTAATAAGAATATTGGGCCTGCACAAACTAAGTCAAATCACTAATATGATAGTGCATTAAGGATCGAGATCAAGATAGTACTGTATTCGTGGCCCTTATAGAGGTACGCATAGGCTGTTGCGTGGAGCAGAGCAAGCGCACAGGTTCGGACCGCAAACCTCCAGAACATTCATCAAGACATCCCTAGGGTGCGGAAACCTGGTTCTAGCACCCTCCCATACTTCTTTGGGTGAGACCTCAATCTGCGCTTCGTGGAATGTTGCCATAAGGGCCAATAGTTCCGGGATTTTCTTGGCTAAGTCACTTCTGAACCTGGGTCAGGCCCCACATAGCCAACATCTCATTCACTCTTTCTGCAAATCTGTTTTGCTGAGGTGTATATGGATTAGTCTTCTATCATGCTATACCACACTTCTTACATAACTCTTCAAATTTCTTCTTTCATAACTCTCCACCATTATCTTTCATCATCACCTTTATGTTCTTCTCTATATGATTTTCCACCAAAGCTTTAAATTCTTTAAACCTGTCAAAGACTTCAGATTTCTTCTTGAGGAAATATATCCATGTATTCCTTGAGAAGTCATCTATAAATCATACATAATACACAGACTTACCCAATGATGGAATTAACATAGGTCCGAACACATCATTGTGCACAAGCTCTGATATCCCTTTTGCCCTCATAGCACTAGAGGGTAAACTCGCCCGATTCTTCTTCCCATATACACAATTTTCACTCAAATTCAAATCTAGAGAGAAATTAGGCATACCTTCTAACATACCATTACCATGAAATATTTGAAGGCCCTTCTCTCCAATATGTCCTAGCCTTTGATGCCATAACATGGTATTTTCTCTAAAGACTGCTAGATTTTTTGCTCCACTTCCAGGAACCACAGAACTATTGCACCCATCAATAATGATGCTACCTAGGATCTTGTATACAGTTCCAATCCAAACTCCCCTAACCAATACCAGTGCTCCTTGAACTGTCTTGCAAGTATCTTTCTTAGACACTTATTTTACACCTGCATCATCCATCTTACTTACAAGAATGAGATTTCTAGCCAATGCAGGAATATGTAGAACACCCGAAAGTGTTCTAATCCTTCCACCTTGTAACTTTAGCTTGACTTTTCAATGTCTGATGATTCTAGCCTTCTTGTCATCCCCTAAGAAGACATCACCACAAACATATTTCTCATACTCATAGAACAACTCCCTATGGGGAGTGAAGTGAAAGGATGCACTTGAGTCAATCAACCATGCCTCATGATCTACATTTTTACTTGAAGAAGGAGCCAATAACACATCCCCACCTTCATCGAAGGTGGTTTTCACCTCTACAGAAGGAGCATTATTAGATCCCTTTCCTTTCTCAAGAGATTTAGGTCTAGAGCCCTTTTTGAAGTTCCCTTCCTTTCCACATTTCCATCACACCTTTACAAGGTTTCCTGGATATTTAGATCTCCCACTCGAGGACTTATATTTGACTCTGTTCTCACACCATCCTTGTACAGAAAAGGCATCTCCATTATGGCCCTCCATATTTTTCCATCTCATCTCCTCTAATAACAAGGATGAGACTATTTCATCAAACTTCAAGGTAGTTGTTGTTAGCACTCCTCAGTGTCCCAAGGCTAAGAAAGGAGACTAATGGAGGTAACCTCAAACCAACCTTGGATTTCGTAGCTAGCCCTACCAAATCAGAGAGGGCTCTATCAAGAATCTCATAGCCAATAAAGTGATTGGATAGGAAATTAGATGTTAGGCTAGATACTAAGCTCACTAGGGTTTTATTTTAGGGTTTTTTGGATGAAGCTCATAGGTCTTGAAACTAGGCTAGGGTTTCAAATGATCAATTGCAGAGATAAAATGGGGCAAGTTATGTATGCTTAGTGAAATAAGTAGGTTGTCATTGTAGTGTATGGATAAAAGGGTAGAGGATCATAATGAGCATGTAACTGTGAATTCACTCATAAGAAGAAATATAACACTAGCATGAAAATCTCATTAAAACAGAGCATATAACTTATGAACTCTACTTAAACACCTATGAGATAATCACAAGAAAGCATAGATATGGTAGTAAGGAAAAATATATATTCAATTTGATGATAAAAAAAGAAAAACATTGTCAATAAAGCATACCAAAAGAATCCCAAGATAATAGCTGCAATTTCTTGTTGTATTACTACAAAAAGGTGTACACTAGATCCAAGCTATGATTCTCAAACATCCAACCCTCTCTAACACTTATATTAGGCTACATATAGAACAAAGATCAATTTCCCCCTCTCAGGGGTTGAATCCACCATCATAGGAATTGTTTACAAGAATATCTCCAACCATACCTAAGATTAGGGAGGTTAGAAACCAACTCCCAATTTGGCGAAAACTAATTCACTTTGACTTTACAAGAATTAATAAGCATGAATCTACACTATTTTCACCTTAATAAGCATAATTACATTTAATTACGTCATATCACAACCCTAGAAGACAAATTACATCATGGAAATTCGAGTTTGACTGAAAAAACCCAAGAAAATGACCTCTAGGCAAAAGTGCAGCGAATTTTCTCAAAAGCGCAGCGTGTGACTTATGGAGGCCTTTTGAGGGACTTTCCCTGATCTAAATGCTGATATGAAATATGATGGAGAAACCTTAGGATGTATACTAGGTTCCTGAACCTTCAAGCATGCAAAAACACTTCTCAAAGATGGCTAAAAATAACTTTTCCCAAGACTGCTCCAGAAGCACAACGAGGGACTAAAAAAGGAGGTAGAAACATTTTTTTGACCTATTTTTTGACTTTTTCTTTAGTTTCAAAGGATGACATGGAAAAGAAGTCCAAATATGCAATGTAATTCCCAAGATCTATCCAACCATGCAATAAATCCGTCATTTGGAGGTCCCTAGAAAAAACAGAGTGCGAGCTCACTGCGCTTCTCTACACAATGATTGTAAAAAATGAAAAAATACCCAAAATTTGCAAAATTTCTTCAAAATTTCTCCTTTTGCTCCCTGAACGATGAGTGTAACAATCAATGATGCATGAGAAAGTAAGTCAAGATTGTCTCACTTTTTAAGCTCTTTTAGGGTTTTCTTTAACTTCCTTTTCATGCTCCTAACCCTAATTTTACAAATCTGGTTCCTAGTGAAGTAGTGCCTAGCCATGTGCCTTTGAAGGTTTGTGGCTCTATTTTCCTTCCTCAGGAGCTTCTCCAAATGCTCATTTACCTTATCAAGAAAATATTCTCTATCCTTACCACTGGTTGCAGCTATAGGGTCAACAATGTCTTTCTATACTACTGAAGGAGATGGCTCCTTGTCTTCAACCTGCTCTTGATCTATCACACTCTTATCTTTATCATCATCTGCCACCAAATCAACCCTAGGTTTATAAAGCAAAAACTGATTTACCTTAAGTTTTATGTTCTCCTACAGTAAGAATGCAATCATGAACTTTTCTTTTCCCAAGTCATCCTTAAGTTCTCTGATTTTTTCCTCTTTCTCTTGGATGATTTGTTCAGGTGACTTGTCTTTCTCATGCCCTTCTAGGTATTCCATGTGAGTATCAAAATGTAGATGTTCTTCTTCATGCAAAGGTGCATCATCATGATGTCCTAATGCTTCTTGTCCAACAGTAGGAGTTTGAACTCTTTCTACACTATTAAGATCAAACGTAAGCCTCTCACCTCCGCTATATGTTTTTGTCACCTCTGCCCTAGGTGTCCTTGTCACTGGTTTGCTTGTAGAGCCAACTTCTTGAGGTATTGGTGATCCTGCCAATGGTGAAATTTGATTGTTAGGTTGACTACTAACAGGAAAAAGAGAAGTTGATTGCATGAATGCCTCCCAAGATAAGTTGACCTATGTCAAATAATGCAAAACAATAATTTTGACCAAGCCATGATGAAAGAGGTTTTATTGGTGATCTTTACCTTTGTTCTGTACCTTCTCTGTCATCTTGAAAAGACTTCTGTATAAGTAGTTAGGCAGATTAAGAGGTTTGATTGTTGTGAAATGCATCAACAACCTAATGGGGTGTTGGTATAATCTATCAAAACTCCCTTCACATGTGAAGTATTTTATAATCATCTTCATCAATGGATCATACCTATCAAACAACTCTATGAAATGAAAGATGTGTTTTGGAGCATTTTTGTAGTGTGACTTTAAGAAAACCTTGTAATTCTCAATGTCCAAATCTATTCCTTTAAAGTAGATTTCTCCGTGGTGTCACGCGGAATGAGTCGAGGTTGCAGACAAGATCGACCTTCCTAGTATCTAAAGATATCTAGTGACAAGCAAGCCAATCAAAAACTATCTTTCTCTAAATATGCAATTAAAACAAAGGCAAACAAGTATTTTAGGCCTACCTTAGATCCAGTGCAAGTTTGTGGAAGCCTTGCTCCCTTGCTCCAAATGAGCTTCCTTGAAGTGTAATTCTGCAAACACAAACAAGCAAACAAATTAAATAGCACCTGAAAAGCCAATATCATAAAGCATATTCATCATAATGATCAAGGAGATTATGAAACAAACCACATAAGACAATTTGTTGAGAAAAATGAATCTGATTGTATTAATTCAAATGAAGAAGAACTTTACAACCTGTGCCTTGATGCTGTACAAGCTCCTCCAGGGTCCGACAAGAAGTCTCCTCTACTTTGACAAGTTTCACTCACTTCCCAATGAAACCAAAAAGGTATGTGATCTCTCCTCTCAAGTTTAACTAGGAAGTCTCAATTCCATCATCATTTACCCTCAGAAATGTTCAGTGTCTAACCTCCCCAGCAACTGACCCAATGCCTTAATTTATAGTGCAATGGAGGGAAGTTACTAGGTCCTCCTTCAAAGGGATAGCTCCTCCTATCAAGGGATTAGCTCCTTCTCTTTTAGGATGCATGAACCACCTTGGAGCGAACAATCCACGTCAAAATTCCTTCTAGAAACATCTAGAATTAACCCAAAGTGAGTTTTTTAGAATAAACTTGTGCCTTTTTGACTTTTACAGGGGTACGCACCCACCCCTTTACAAACAAAGCGTGCAAATACGCAGGTAATATGAACAAAGAGTGCGGGCCCACAGGCAAAAGTGAGAGAAAGTACAGAACCAGAGTTTTATTGATTTTCAATGTCTTTCTCTCATTTGCAAAGCTTGACATGAAGAGCTAAGGTCAGAGACTTGCGTAGGAGGCCAGTATAAGTGATGATAGACCCATATTGACTGTAAATAGTCATGGTGACAATATTTTTGTGTAACAGGGTTGTAGTGCCCAGATATGTCTATAACATGATTGGTGAGATGATGAGAGAATGATTTGGGAAGCCTAAGATGTGACTAACAGGTAAGTATGATGGACAGAATGATCCGCACATGCATCTGGCCAAATGGATGTAGGCTTATGGAGAAAATACACAACCTCAGTGGGTGCACCTATTCTTTCATACCCTGGATGGTATCCCAATGAATTGGTATATAGAAACAGAGCTCCGCCATGGGATAGGTGAATGGGATACCTTGCAGGAAGGATTCATGATGACATTCAATTTTGAGGACTGGTTTGACAGTATTGATGAAGCGATGCAAGAGGTTAAAGCAACCATCTTTAGGATACCACAAGATCCTTTAGACCTAATTCAGCCTGCATGGGCTACTCATCTGAGTTGCACATTGGAATATTATAATGTAACTGCTGAAGAGGAGGATGAGGATCCATGGAAGATTAACATCCCAGAAACAAAAGGCCACTGCGAGGTTCAAGGACCACACATTGAGAACCCTGATATAACCACACCGGTGAAAACTAAACAGGTGAACATTGGTATGGAGGCAGAACCCAAATTCGCGAAGATTGGAGACTACTGGGACGATGGGATGGTGGATAAGGTCATTGAATTGCTCCACGAATAGTAGGACTTATTCCCTACCAATTTTACGGATCTAAAAGGAATATTCGAAGATCTAGGGGTGACGAAGACCATGCTAAAGCCTAACATGAAGCCAGTTAAGTAGATGTCTTACCGCCTAAACCCGAAATACAAGGAGAAGGTCCACTTAGAACTAGACAAAATGCTAGCAGCAAGCATCATTGAGCCTATGGAAGATTCTGATTGGTTAAGCCCAATGGTGGTGCAAGAGAAGAAGTAGAATGATGAGATAAGGATATGCGTGGATCTCAGAAAAACTAAATGACACTTGTGTGCATGATCCCTTCCCAACTCCATTCACAGATGAAGTGTTGGACAATGTAGGTGGCCATGAAGCATATTCCTTCATTGATGGGTTCTTTGGGTACCACCAAATCAAAATCACATCAAAGGATAGGAGAAATACCACCTTCGCGACTGAGTGGGGTTTCTTTCAATATACTGTAATGTCATTTTAGTTGAAGAATGCGCCTGCAATCTTCTCGGGTGTGGTTGTTGCAGCATTCAAGGAATTTATTCATAAGTTCCTGAAGGTATATTTTGATGACTGGACTATATTTGGTTGGTCAAGTGCCGTGTAGCAAGCTTGCGTTTGATGTTGGATACTTATTGAAGGTACCAAATCGTGCTCAATCTCAATAAGTGTCTGTTATGCATTCCTTTTGGTAACCTATTAGGGCATGTGGTTTGCAGACAAGGAATGATGGTAGACCCCATGAAGATCACTGTGATACTAAACTTGGAAGTGCTGAGCAATGTGAAACAACTACGTGCTACTTTGGGACATATGGGATATTACAGAAAGTTTATAAAAAGCTATGCCCAGATCACCATGCCAATGGAAAAATTGTTGAAGAAGGATGCCACGTTCTGTTGGAACAATGACTGTAAGAAAAGCTTGGATATATTGAAAGAAAAGATGGTTACTACATCGACTCTAGTCTTCTTGAACTGGAAGAAAGAGTTCCATGTACATGTCGTCATGTCATGTATAGAGCTGGGGGCAGTACTAACACAGGATGGTGGAGAAGGCTTGGACCACCCTATTGCATTTGCAAGCTGCATACTATCCAAAGTAGAAAAGAACTATTCTACCACTGAATGCAAGGGGCTAGCTATGGTGTATGCACTCCAGAAGTACTGACACTACTTGCTAAGAGGTCACTTTAAGATGTATACGGATCACTCCATGCTGAAGTACCTGGTCAATAGGCCTGTGTTGTTGGGGAAAATTTGCAAATGACTCTTATTTTTCCAAGAGTATGATTTTGAAGTTGTTGTGAAGCCTAGACAATTGAACGCGGGACCAGACTATCTATCGCACATTGAAATAGGGGAGGAACCTACTAACTTGGAAGAAGGATTGCATGACGTGCAATTTTTTTTGTGCGTGTTACGGATGGTCATTTCAAGGATATAATACACTTCCTAACAACAGGAACTGCACCAGAAGGATACTCTGTCCAGCAAAAGAAGTAATTAGAGGTGCACGTGGAATATTTCTCTGTCATTGTTGGGCATCTATACAAGATGGGGACTAATGAGATATTACGATGGTATGTACATGAGTTTGAACAAAGCAGCATCCTCACAGATGCTCATAGGGGCTCCGTAGGAAGACATATTTAGGGAGAGCAATTGCGCAGAAGATTCTATATGGTGAGTTGTGGTGGCTAACCCTTCATCTGGATTCAAAATCATATTGTAAGGCATGTGATGTATTTCAAAGAACAGGTAGGCCATCGTAGCGGGATGAAATGAATTTGAATCCACAAATGACGTTGCAACCCTTTGAAAAGTGGGTAATAGATTTTGTAGGACCCATTCAGCCATAAGGGAAGACAAGGGAAGGTACATTATCACCATGACAGAGTATTTGACTCGTTGGGCAAAAGCGCAGCTGACAAAGGATTGCACAGGTGCGACTACTGTAGAGTTCCTATTTGAACATGTACTGATGTGATTTTGATGTCCAAGGATCTTGATGAGTGATCATGGTACGCACTTCCTGAATGAGACGATCAGGGCACTAATGGAGGAATTTCAGGTATATCACTAGAAAAGAACACCTTATCACCCACACGCTAACGGGACTGTGGAGGCGTTCAACAAAGTAGTTGAAAATGCACTAACCAATGTTTGCAATGCTCAGCGAAGTGATTGGGACCAATGCATACATGCAGTGCTATGCGCTTATCGGATGACGTGCAAGAAGATAACGGGACAGACACCCTTTAGGTTGGTATACGATGTTAAAGCGGTGATGCTTGTGGAATACACTGTGCCTATTCTGTGCATAGTTGTGCTCATAGGTATGACAGATCGCATATCCCTAGAAGAGAGGCTCACATAGTTGGATGAGCTTGAAGAAGAGAGATTTTTGGCTGGATTTCATCAACAAGTCCAAAAGCAGTGCAAAAAAGTGTGGCATGACCAACATATAAGTTGTGCACCTTTAAGGTGAATGACTTGGTGCTATTGTATGATAGTAAGTTTGATAAATTTCTAGGTAAATTCAGAATGCATTGGCTGGGGCCCTATGTTATTAAGGAGATTACCGATGATGGCGTGCATCTAGTTGGTTAAGTTGAATGGAGATCCCTTCCCTGGAAAGGTGAGTGGTAGTCAATTGAAGCCATACACAGGTGGCCTGGTCATCTGACTATGTGATAGAAGCACAGTCTTAGCACTCCAAGCAGCTGAAAGGAGGCGCGGGACTATAAACTACAATGTTCGGGTTGGAGAGCTGAACAATTTTAGGACTGCACGAAGTAGGGAAGTGTCACAAGGTCTGTGATAGCGTGAAGGCAGTTGTGCTACTTGTGGAAATAGCGTGTAGGTCCACCGGAAAGTGACCATTAAAGTCATTGTTCAGGATTTGATGATTGGATTGTAGCCAAATGGAGTGGGTGGCAGGCATTTAAGGTGAAATTTATGTGTTAGATTCTTGAAAAATTGTCGCCAATCTAGCATTAATGAGTGGAATGTGGCGGGAATGGTCAGATTTGGATTCAAAAGGCCCTATAAATTACAAGTGGCTGTCCATTGAAAAACACTTGGCAATTTGAAAATTCAGTTGTCGCGTTATCAAGTGTGTATGGACTATGCGAATTTTGAGGCTTTGAGTGCAAGTTCAGTGTTTGAGAGATTGTCAAAGGAGATGTAGGATCTCCTGAATAGAATGATTTTGACACTCGAGGAAGTCGTGTAGGAAATTGAAGTAGTAGAAGCTACCCCAGAGAGTGCTGGAGTGATAGTCAAAGTCCCTAAATCACCTAGAACACTGAGACCAAAGAAGGATAAGTAGACTATGCTCCTAGTGCGCATCTCACCCTGAAACCCATAGAGGATCAATCTCACTTTACAGGAAAAGGGGAAAGCTATTAATCTAGAGGCAGACGAGGAAGAATCTGAAGAAATCCTAGCAAATGAGGAGGATTTGGAAATGGAAGTTGAAACCTAGGGTGCAGACCCTATTAGCAGGTTACTAGAATATGTTCCTACATGCAAGGGAAAAGCCAAGATGCCAAAGGACATAGATGAGAGAAAGAGCTCCCTAAAAAATCTGTTGCTCCTAGATGAAATTGTTTTTTAGGGATCGTACTTAGGGTAAGTTCCTGTACTAAAGTTCAGAGATTGGGACCTCGCGGATCATGAGAAATTCCCACGTTTAGCGATTGAGTAACTAATGCGCCAACAGATGGATACAACTACTAGAATGATTGAATTAGAGCCAGGGACATGGCTGAAGGGTGTAGATAAAGCCAAGCTTCTCAACTTGCTCTGGTTACTACATTACCACCACACCCTAGTGACCATCTTCATCATCAGGCAACTACTCTACTTGGTGCATGATGGGTGTTTGTGGATGGAGGAGCCCATTCCCATCATAGACCACTTGATCCATCAGATCACACAACTGCCTTAATCAAGGGAGGATCCAACTAATATATCAGAAGGAAAAGGTGGTGAATTGGCCCTCACGGAAGATATGAATAAGAAATTCAAGTTGGAGAAGAAGAAGTGGGGATATGACATATCCAACATTAACAACCCTGCAGTCAAGGTAGCAGCGCAAATATTAGCTAGGAAGGTGATGCAAAAGTGTCGCGTGGATGAGATGCCCATGCCTGTGATTGCATTAGAATCCTAATGCGCTGAGGGAGTCTAGTTCAACTAGGCGAATTATCTATGCAGTGAGTTCCTTGCGAACTACCGCGAGGCATAGGAGCAGGGCAAGACGTTCCACTATGTGTGGCTCTTGCTCTCGATTATGCTAGTGGCATGGGAGCTACCAGAAGATAGCCAATTCCCTTCAGTCACTCTGGACCTTCCAGAGGCAGCGAAATATGCTTAGTTGTGGGTGACCAAGGACACGGTGCACATAAAATAAAGCAAGATCTTTCAGATCTTGATGGAAATGAGTATTCGAATGGGGATTAATCACAAGCCGTGGTTGTCGCCCACAGTATACACCAGTTTGCAAAGCTTTGCAGAGTTCAAAGTAGATTTCCACCATGTCTTTATCAAGGCATGAAGGACCCTACAAAGACATGGCATAACTTACCATATCTGGCAACTAATGATGTGATCTTTGTAGTCCTCGAGTCTTGGCCTCTAGAGTGGCACGCTGCAACAGGCTCCACAGTGGAAACCGACAAGTTAACCATGCAACATATGAAGGAAGAAACAAAACTCAAAATGGTACAGCTGGTTGAGAAGCGTAGGAAAGAGGAAGCAAAGGATAAGTCTCAGGCAGCGCGCGACGCTGCTAAATTGGCAGAATAACAGAAGACTGGAGGAGAAGAGCACGAAGGACAGAAGTCACCTTCACCCGGGGCTGAGGAAGAAATAAAGGAGCTGATATAACAAGGTGGCATGGAACCACAAATGACATCCACCCAATTGAAGTGTCAGCGATCACAAGAGAAGGTAGTGCCATGGAAGAAAACCAAGGCTTCAAAAACATCCTTTGACCTAATCACTGTCACTGAGGGGGATATGCATGATATTAGAGAAACGATGAGGGATGTCACTATGGAGGCCCTCCAACAGTTTGAAGAGTAGCATCAATTGGTATTGGGGGCTCTTGGGACAAAGCTGTAGGAGTTGCAGGCTCTCACTCCATAAGCTGGCACAGTTTCCACTAGCCTCACGATCAACACTTCAACTGTGACCGAGATGTTGCGCACAATCGTGACTAATGTGATAGTGCTACCAGATGGGGCACTTACTATAAAGAATGAGGCTGACAGGCCCACAGTCAGTAGCTTGAAAGGGTTGGGATTGAATATGGCCATGCTCCCTCAAGAGACACTCCACCTCTTGCAAGATGGAGTCATCGTGGAACTTAGGGCCCGGGAGAGTCACGCTCTGCAAGTGATGAGTGAGCAACACATCAATATCAAGCAGTTGGGCCTGCAGTGTAATGAGGCAGTGGAGCAGAATAAGCAGATCATGTAGGTTATGGGGGAAGTCTACCGAATGGTCATGGAGTTAGAAATTCAGGTAGAATAACCGGTTGAGGCGTTCATCCGCAATTTGGCCATAGGGGTGCGCGACGCTTAGACATATATGATCAAGATTTAGCTGGAGCTAAGCTTGCAAATCAAAGAATTGTAGTTGAGGGCTCAGCCTTCAACCCCGCCAGAAGTCAGGGAGCAACGTGCCACCACTATTACAATAGCATTAGAGGCAGTTGACGGTGTAGTAGCATACTTCACATGACTTTCTGAACAGTCATTCGAGGTCCTAACTACCCTACAGGAGGACCCTAATTTAGAGCACCTAGGGACAGAGGCACACAAGCTGCGACAAATATATGACGAGGTCAAAGGGACCGCGCAGACACTCACCCTTACATAGAGGCTTGCATAGATGCATGAGGCAAAGGCGCTTAAGGAATAGGTGGATGTTGCTCAACACAAAGAAGTAGTCCTAAAAGCAAGCCTACAACCATGGATAGATGAGGCATATACAATCACAACTTCCATTGAAGGAAAGCTTGCGACACTTTAGGCAACTCAGCAAAATATTTAGGGTGGAAGTTCAGTAGCAGTCACTGAGCAGAGAGTGGAAGAAGTCCAGTAGGCAGCCACTCAGTACGTTTTAGAGGTTGTGGTCATCCAAACAGAGCTGGGAGGTCTTCTTGCTAAGATCTCCACACTTGCAAAGTGACTCGAGGGCAAGTCATGATGTTTTTGTTGGGGCACTGTTTTGTGCAGGATCCCCCAAGGGTCATTTTGGGGCTAAAAGCCCATATTTTGGTCAAATTTTGTAATCCAAGTGTAAAGACTCCACATTTTGTGGTCACAGAGCATGTAGGTGTTAAAGAGTCATGGGGTTGTCCACCCTTTGGAAATGTAATGTCATTTGTAAAAGATCTACCAATGGTTCGCAGACCATGGCATTGTATAAATAGAGCTAAGCTCTAAGTATTTTGATAGCAAGAGAAGACAATGAATAGAGTCATAGCATTAGAGCAAGAAGTCTAAGTCTTGGGTCATAATGTAGGTAGAAGTTCTGCAGCTGAGTGTGCAGAGGCCTAGGGTAGAAGTCCACAGCTGAGTGTACGGACTCCTGCAGTTGAGTGCGTAGAGGCCTAGGGTGGAAGTCCACAGCTGAGTGTACGGACTCTTGTAGCTGAGTGCGCAGAGGCCTAGGGTAGAAGTCCACAGCTGAGTGTACGGAATCCTGCAGCTGAGTGCACAGGGTGGTTCAAGTCTATAATTGTTTGGAATTATCAATAAAGAGAAGTATTCTACGATTTCTGCGTCTTTATTTCCTATTTATGCATCTTGTTATGTTGGGTATGAATTTCACTTATAATGCTTATATGATGCGCGATCATATGTAAATGTGTTGGGTAAGTGAACGCAAGTAAGAACATATCTTTACGCGAAGCTAAGATCGATTAATAATATAAGTAAGACACTTAGCCTAGTTTGGGGGATATCGCAGTTCGCTGCCCTAGCAGTGTGAAAGGCCCTGACTCGCAATTTAGGGTTGCACGAAAACCAACTGTACCCTTTTGTGAAGGTATTAAAGGGTGGAACAGAGGGCTAAGCAACCTGCATGAAGGCAAGTATAGATGGAATAAACCAACATCACAACCATCTCAAGGGTGCGGAAAATTGGTTCCAACATTTCCCCCATACTACTTCGCGTGAGACTTCGGTCAGTGCTCTGCGAGATGATGCCGAAAGTGCCAGTAGTGTACGGATTTGTTTGGCTAACTAATGTTGAACCTAGGTCAGGTGCCCTCATGCCAACAAGTCTTCATTATCAACATAAGTATTCTCAGAAATAATTGCAACAAGACCCCATATGAATTAGGGAAAGGAAAACCGGCTAATGTAAAATATTTCAAAATCTTTGGAAGTAAATGTTATATCAAAAGAGAATATCAAAAGTTTCGTAAGTTTGAATCACATGTGCACAAAGGTGTCAATTTTTGTTACTCACGCAAAAGAAAGGCCTATAAATGCTATAATCTAAGATGAAAAGAGATAGTGGAGATCATAAATGTTACATTTGACGAAGATTGCATTCTAATAAATAATGATGAGGATTTAGAATCTTTGAAACTTTAGACAGAGACTGAAAAAGGTACAGAGAAAATTTTAGAACAAGAAGAAACTGTCAACTAGGAAGAAGTAAATAATGATCAAAAAGATATACAAGAACAACAACAAGAATCTCCTCCAAAGAGAAAAAAAGAATGGATTCAAAAGAACCATCCATCAAATCAAATCATTGGTGACATAAATGAAGGAATTGGAACAAGAAAAGGTCGACAACTTTGTTCATTACAACAAGCTCACATTGCTTTTCTAGCAACCTTTGAGCCTAATAGTTTTGAGGAAGCCAACCAGAATGAACATTGGGTAGCAGTTATGTCAAGAAGAATAACACCTGGGAATTAGTTCCACGACCAAAAGATAAAAATGTCATTGGGACTAAATGGGTGTTCAGGAACAAATTGAATGAAGATGGACATGTTACCAGAAACAAAGCAATATTGGTTTGCAAAGGCTATGCACAAGTGGAAGGAATTGATTTCGACAAAACATTTGCACCAGTTTCTAGAGTGGAAGCCATCCAGATGATTCTTGCCTATGCATGTTCAAGAAAAATAAAATTCTACCAAATGGATGTTAAGTCATCATTTTTGAATGATGAATTAGAAGAAGAAGTTTACATCGAACAACCTAAAGTTTTTCTACTATCAGAAAAAGAAGACTATGTTTGCAGGTTAAAGAAGGCTCTGTATGGTCTCAAGCAAGCTCCTAGAGCATGGTATTCTCATCTTGATGGATATCTATGTCAACAAGGGTTCAAGAAAGGGACTGCTGATAATAATATTTACGTACAAATAGATAAAGATAATTTAACAATTGTTGAGGTATATGTGGATGATATAATATTTTGTAGCAATGATGATCGACTAAGTAAGAACTTTGCTACAAATATGCAAAGTGAGTTCGAGATGTCTTTACTTGGTGAGTTGACATACTTCTTAGGGCTTCAAATATCTCATCAAGAGAAAGGAATATTTATATGTCAAGCCAAGTACATCAAGGAAATGCTCAAAAAATTCAAAATGGAAGATTGCAAACCTATCCTTACTCTTATCGTAATAGGTTGCAAATTGAGCATAGATGACTCATCTAAGGATGTGGATTAGAGGTTGTATCAATCTATGATTGGTAGTCTTCGATATGTAACAACCTCCTGACCAGATGTTATGCAAGCAGTTGGACAAGTAGAAAGATTCCATGCAGCACCAAAAGAATCACATATTATTATCGTGAAAAGAATTCTTCAATATCTAAAGGGCATAACAGTGTATGGCTTGTGCTATCCTAAGGGAAACAATATCATTATTCAAGACTTTATAGATGTAGATTGGGCTAGAAGCATTGATGATCCTAAGAGTACTAGTGGAGCAACATTTTGTCTAGGTGGTTGTCTCATATCATGGTTAAGAAAAATGAAAACCTCAATCTCGTTATCTACAGTGGAAGCAGAATACATTGCAATGGCAACTTCTTGTACTCAATTCCTTTGAATGAAACAAACATTGCAAGTTCTTCAAGTACAATTCATTGAGCCTATTCCCATCTTCTATGATAACACAAGTGCCATCAACATCTCCAAGAATCTTATCATGCATTAAAAAACAAAACACATTCCGATCAAATATCATTTTGATAGAGAGAAAGTCCCTGAAAAGAATATCAAACTTGAATATGTTTGTACAAAAGAAAAAATCATTGATATCTTCACTAAACCTTTACCTTGTGAATCATTTGAATATCTTTGCCAGAAGCTTGGGATTCTACCAAGTTCTCATTAGATTTTCCTTATTCAGAAAATAAAGGGGAAGTAGAAGTTTGTATAGGTCTGCAGGATGGTTGTGTGTCAGGGGGAGTTACCCTTTTCTATTGATGTCAAAGGGAGAGAGAAGGTAGTAGGAAGAGGTGCCCTAATCGTAGGGGGAGTACTTGTGTTGCCATCAATGCCAAAGTGGGAGATTGTTGATCTAAAGATGATATGAGGTTTTCATTGATGTCAACCCAAGCAACACCAAGGATGACCCTGAACTTCCATGGAACATTGGACATCATAATTCACGGTTTATCATCTCATAAATAGTATAGGAATACTCTACTCAAAAATATATTTCTATCGATATATAGCTCTCCTCGTAATTCCTCACATTTTGTAAGTTATTCAAGATTGAATTTAGTAACCCCAATTAGTGGGCTAAAACCCCATGGGGTTGTGGCATGGAATTTATCGTTGATTTTTTTCATTGAATAGTCAATAATTAATAATTTTTTAAGCTCCTAAAATCCCTCCAACATTCTCTATAGAAGCCCCTCTCAACTCTATAAAACAAAATCTCATATATCCTCCAAAAGTAGAGATTGTGGCATTTTCGCTATAACTTTATTTTTGTGAAGTATTAGATGCTGAAATTAAAACCCATTTGAATGGAAATCCTAATGAATGTCATGACCAAATACTAGATCTAGGTTCACTATATTTTTGGAGATATGATCTCTGGAAGTTAGGGTTTTTGCAGGCTCCCGATTTGCATCTCAAAGAGGTGACCCTGGGAAAATTGTCATAACTCTCTCTCAGAGAAGCACATTGGAACTCTATAAAAAGTGGTGGATAGTGAACATAATTTAGTTTTTTTGTATCAATTTCAGAGCCTAAGGAGGAAAAAGTGACACGTGGAATGTCGTACAATTTCACTCTACTGAACTAGTCCATAATTAGGTCATTGTGAGAGATTGGGCATATTTTTTCCTTGAAGAATCCAAGTTAGGTCAGACCTGTGGCATTGGAAAGAAGACTTAGAGGGATACTATAGGACTGAAGATAACATATTGGGGATCTGAAATCATAGATATACATCAGACTCAATATCTTTCTCCTAGAAGGGAAGAAAAAAATAGATCAAGTGTTGTCAAGGGACACAAAAGACCAGACTTTCTAGGGCAGCAAAGAGCAAGGTGCAGCAAAATGATGTAGCAGAGGTATCTAGATAAGTATCTTCTGTATATGCATTTTCATCTCTTAATTGAATTAGGTTCTTTGTATTCTAATTTGTTGTTTTTGTTTAGCACTAACATATGCTCTACATGATGAGGTAAGTTTTGCTATTATAATGTCATGGGTATTTCCTTGAAGACTTTTTGCAGGTATTATATATTCACCAAGAGAAGACTCAATGAATAATCTTATGTTCTAAAGAGTGAGAATGGGTAGCATGACGAGAGCATCAATCAAGGTTCATAACAACAGCAAGAAGTTCACCACATGAAGTCTTCATGTGGGCAGCACTGCATACAATCATTGTAAAAGTATCATTGTACAGAGTCATTGTAAAAGCATCATTGTAAAAGTTGTACCAGTGTCTATCTTCCAAGAGTTGAAGAGGCAGTGTCAGGAGGTTTAGGTTCATCATTAGGTGGTTGTGCCATAGTTGGGGTTATGGTCTAGTGTGTCTTCTTCTTTTACATCATTCTATAACATTGTAAGGTGGATCGTTTTCCCTAGTACAGGAGTCCATTCTTATTTTATTTTTATATAGGGTGGTAGGGTGGTGCTAGGCTAGTGGATGAAGTCACCAATAGATTCAAGCTTGTGAAAAATTCAAGGTGGTAGGGTGGTGCTAGGGTGAATTGTAGCTCATTGGGTGTTGGGGCATCCATTCAGTTGACTATTGAAGAATCTTGAGCATTGGAGCGTCCATCTAGTGGGAGCTGGAGAAGAATGTTTTTATAGATTCTAGGAAGTTGGAGCTTTAGTTTCAATTGGACTTGAATATTAAAGAATTATTAGAAAAGTGTTCAAGTGGTTTTTGTCCCGGAGGGGGTTTCCACCCTAAAAAATGTGTGCATTTATGTTTCTTTTGTCTACTGCTATCATTGTACAAACACTGATAATAATTGAGGATTAACTAATGCTATTAAAGATTGATAATAATACTAATTGAAAAGAATACTGATTCACCCCCTCTCTCAATATTTCCAACAAAAACTATGGAACACCAGGGGACTATGCAAGGGAGTGTCAGAATCAAACATGTTTGTCATGTCAATACTGCAGGTAGTTTGACCATACCATAGAAGAATTCTCAGTGCTGATAGCTAAAATGAAGAGAATAAGTCGCAGCCTCAACAACCTATGCAGAACTGATAGATGATGAGATTTGAGCCCCGTGAGGAAGATCAAAGTGCGAATATAGTACTTAGAAGTGGAATAACAATCGATGATGATAAGGATAAACAACCTGAAGAGGATGGATGGGTTATCAAGGCCCCAGAGAAGGAAGTGGGTTTTGATCTGAATCACGCGAAGGAAACATTTATGGAGGCAAAGAAAAGCTTCATTTAGGCATCCACCTTAGGAAGTCAGGACAAAGTGGAAGAAACCAACACATGTACAAAGTTTGATCCATCTATGCTTACTACATTTTTGGAAACTTGCATAAAACTAATACACGATAGAAAAGCTATGAAAGGCTTGCAGGAGTTGATAAATAAATGCGCCAACAAAGAGAAGGTCCCTGAGAGTGGTCAAAAAAATTGGTGAACATAAGGCAAGAATAGGGCACGAGATGAGGCTCACGGCATAGATAGGAGATTATGAGATGGAATAGGTCATCTTGGATCTGGGGTCTGATGCGAACGTACTACCAAAGAAAACATGGGAAAGAATGGGGAGATCTACACTGCAGTGGTCTCTGATTCAGCGCAGAATGGCAAACTAGCATAAAAGCGTCCCTATGGGATGATTATATGGAGTAACAATTGATATAGAAGGTGCGAGCGCAATGGCTGACTTTGAGGTGATAGAGATTGTTGATGATAATAATACATACCCTGCGCTCTTGGGAATTGACTGGGCCATTGACATGAATGGGATCATTAACTTGAAAAAGAGGACAATGTCATTTGAAAGGAAATCACTTCGAGTTGTAGTGTCATTGGACCTTGTAGAAGGGGCATGCTACACTGAACTAGTCTGTGACTATGAAGAAAGTGATATTGAACTGGATCAGATCTACAAAATAATAGCATGAAACCAAGACTGGATCAATCTAATGATAAATGGATAGATTGCATGGGACAAGTAGATTTCTTGTACCTTTGATTCAAATGAAGAGTATGAACATTGGTAAAATCGTTTCCATGAAGTATCCATGTTCTGATGCAATATGATGACATAATCATTGCGTTGTGTTTCATTGGAGGTAAGGAACCTACCCTATTATGATGGTTTAACTGACGTGGATAAGTTTTTGGATGCATTTGAATGCAAAGGTGAGTAGAACAAAGTGCAAAGGCCTCGCAGGTCGGGATAGTGTGCAAAGTGACCTGTGTGAGGGTATTCACAGTTGGACTAAATTGATCCCTTAGACATATAAAGGGTGAAGAAACTTGGTTCCAACATCTCCTCATACTACTTTGGGTCAGACCTTAGTCCATGCTCCGCAAACCATTGCCAAAAGGGCCAGTAGTACAGGGATTTGTTTGGCTAAATAACTCTGAACCTAGGTCAAGCCCCATCAAGCCAACGGGAAGGTTGAATGCAGGGCCAGACCATCTGTTGCGCATTGATATGGGAGAAGAGCTTACCAATTTGGAGGAAGGGTTGCTTGACGAACAACTCTTTGCCGTGCACATAGTGGATAATCACTTCGCATATATTATCCATTTCTTGACCACTGGAACGACTCCAGAAGGATATACCAGTCAGCAAAAGAAAGAATTGGTGGTGCATGCGGTATATTTCTCTGTAATTGTAGGAAGTTTGTATAAGATGGGATTAGATGAGATACTTCAATGTTATGTGCCTGATTTTGAATGAACCAGTATCCTTGTTGAGACTCATGGAGGAGTCGTGGGTGGGAATTATGCAGGCAAAGCAATAGCATAGAAGATTTTGCGCATTGGGTTATGGTGGTCGACGCTGCATAAGGATTCTAAAGCCTATTGTAAGGCATGCGATGCATGTTAGAGAACAGGAAGTTCATCACAGAGGGATGAGATGCCTTGGAATCTGTAGGTGTCATTGTATCCATTTGAGAAGTGGGCAACTGATTTTGTAGGACCAATTTAGCCTCCAGGCAAGAAAACAGGTGTGTGGTATATCATCACCGCAACCAAATATTTGACCAGATGGGTGGAGGCATAGTCTGTGAAGGACTGTACAGGGGAAACAATAGCAAAGTTCTTGTTTGAATATGTGTTGAGTAGGTTTGGTTGCTCGAAGGTTTTGATGATTGATTGTGGTATGCATTTTCTCAATGAAATAATCAGCACACTGACAAAAGAGTTCGAGGTTTACCATCAGAAGAGTACACCATATCATCCTTAGGCCAATGGAACAGTTGAGGTTTTTAATAAGATATTGGAAAATTCATTGACAAAGTTTTGTAACGCACAGTGGAATGATTGGGACCTGCGCGTACCAGCAATGTTATGGGATTACAAAACTACTTGTAAAAATCTTACTGGTCAGACACCTTTGAGGTTGGTCTATGGCATGGAAGTTGTCATGCCTATGGAGTATATCATGCCTATTCTATGCATCATGTCTTTCATAGGAATGGCAGACCACAGAGCCTTAAAAGAAAGGCTTGTGTAGCTAACAGAGATTGAGGAAGAAAGATTTTTGGCTAGATTCCATTAGAAGATCCAGAAGGAACGTGAAAAATCTTGGCACGATCGGCACATAAAACTGTGCACCTTCAAGGTAAAGGATTTTCTTTTATTATATGATAGTATGTTTGATAAGTTTCCAGGAAAATTTCATATGCATTGACTGGGGCCATATGTTATCAAAGAGATTACAGCTGGTGGAATAGTTCATCTCGCGAAGTTGAATGGAGACCCATTTCTGTGAAGGGTAAATGGAAGCTGATTGAAGCCATATACCGGGGATCTAGCCCAATGACTACATGATGGTAACACAATATTTTTTGGCTAGATTCCATTAGAAGATCCAGAAGGAGCGTGAAAAATCTTGGCACGATCGGCACAAAAAATTGTGCACCTTCAAGGTAAAGGATTTTGTTTTATTATATGATAGTATGTTTGATAAGTTTCCAGGAAAATTTCATATGCATTGACTGGGGCCATATGTTATCAAAGAGATTACAGCTGGTGGAATAGTTCATCTCGCGAAGTTGAATGGAGACCCATTTCTGGGAAGGGTAAATGGAAGCTAATTGAAGCCATACACCGGGGATCTAGCCCAATGACTACATGATGGTAACACAGTATTAGCACTCTAGGCAGCTAGAAGGAGGCGCGGGACTATAAACTACACTACCCAGTATGTAGAGCTACATGAAAGAGGGGCTGCGCAAAATGAAATGATGTCACAGTACCAAAAGAAGCAGGAAGGGAGATGCGTTATATAGGGAGAGACCGTGTAGCATAGCCAAAAAGTAACTATTACAATCATTATTCATGATTTGACTACCAAGAGACAGTTAAGAGGAGTGGAGGGGGGTGCATAAGGCATTTAAGGCTGAATTTAAGAGTGAGATCTTTGGAAATCTACCATCAATTCAGCATTTATGGATGGATTTTGAGGGGGATGGTCAAATTTGAATTTGAATTCACCTATAAATTACGTGTGGTCATCCAGTGAAAAACACTTTGCATCCTTAGAATTTCTATGTTGAGCTATCAACTGTCTATGAATGCTCAGTTTTTTGTTGATTTAGTCATCACGTATGTATTTGATAAGTTACCAAAGGATATCTTGCAGTTTATTCTCAGCACGATGTCTAGACCAGAAAAGACTGCTAGTATGGTAGGAGTTCTCATCTTTGAGGGAGCTACTCCAAAGGTGATGAGCATGGAGGCTCTAGTTCCTGTGCCAAGGTCGCCTAGGCCGAAGCCTACACTAGTGAGAGAAGTGCCAAACCTATGAAGGATAAGTAGAAGAAGCTCATGTCGGTGCACAAGTCATTGAGGAAGCATGCTGCTACCCAGACCTAGAAGAAAGAAAAATTGAGCACTAAGGATAAGGGGCAAGTAGTGGATTTGTAGGCTGAAGAGGGTGCAGAGGACATAGTCACCGACGGGGTGGATCCTATATCCAAGTTGTTGTACTATATCCCTCTGTGTAAGGGAAATGTGAAAGTTCATAAGAACCCAAATGTAGGAAGATTCCTCTTCAATACACCCCAGTTACTGGAGAACATCACTTTTGAAGGTTTCCACTTGGCGTGGATTCCCCATCTCAAGCTAGAAGATTGGGATTTGGTGGACCATGAGAGGTTCCACCACTTGGCAAGAAAGAACTACATGAAGAGGATATTTTACAAGGAACCAGGTATCACCACGTTGGAGCCTATGGAGTGCATTCGTGGAGTGAATCAGTGGATGTTGTTGAACCTGTTGTGGGTGCCCCACTACCACCACCTCAACATCAACTTGATAGTTATCAAAAAATTGCTAACCCTAGTGCATGATAGTTGCTTGTGGCTAAGCGTGATGATCCCTATTACTGATATGCTAATCCATCGGATCACACTGCTGCCACACTCAGGGTTGAATCTGGCCAAGGAGTTTGGCAGTAAAATGAGGGAGTGCGACCTCGCTAAAAATATGAAGGATAAGTTAAAACTTGTGAAGAAGTTGTGCAAGTACTCGATCACCTATATCACCGACCCCATGGTGAAGATTTCCCCACAAATCCTTGCAAGAAAATTCATAAGGAAATGTCCCACAAAAGAGGTTCCATCACTAGTGATTTCTTTGGCTACACAGTTCGTGGAGGGTGTGCAGTTCAAATCGGTGCGCTACCTTTGTAGCAAGTTTCTTCCTAACTGTAGAGAGGTGCAAGATGAGAGTTAAAATTTCCACTATTCATGGTTGTTGCTCTCCATTATGCTTGTCTCTTGGGATCTACCGGAGGACAGTCAGTTTCCTCCCATGGAGAAAGATTTGTCGGAGGCTGCAAAGTTTGCATCCCTCTGGGCAACAAAGGATGTCGCGTGCATGACAAAACAAAAGTCTTTGGGGTGCTAATGGAGGTGAGCATTCGCATGGCCATCAAACATAAGCCATAGTTTTCACCAACCATGTTTGAATAGATTTCAGAGTACACAGAGTTCAAATCTGACTTCCATCGTGTATACATTTGGTCGTGGAAGGATCCGCAACAAAAATGGTTTGACCTACCTTACCTTGCTACAGAAGACGCTATTCAGGAGGCCATCAAGCCTTGGCCGATAAATTGGCACACTCTGTCTGATCCGATTGTGGGCACCAGCAAATCCATAGAAAATAAGAAGAAGGAAGTAGCAAAGTAGAAGGTCTAGCAATTGGCTGAGAAGTGGAGAAAAGAGGCTAAGGAAAAGGTCGGGGTGGAAGTGGAGCACGTCGTGAAGTAATAGGTTGAACAAGAAGAGTGTGGCTATGAGCACCGTGGTAAGTCTGCTTCACCACAAACAGAGGAGGAGGAGTAGTTTGAGCAGGGCGAAGGAGGTCAGGAGGAGCAGAGCACCCCCTTTTGGATCGAAAGGTATAGGGAAAAAGGACAAGAAAGGCCGTTGAATAAATCAAAAGCGACTAATCCATCACTAGACCTAATCACTCTAATAGATGGTGACCTTGATGACATTGGAGATAGGGCATGTGATACCTCCATAGAACTACTCCAGAAGTTCGAGCAACAACAACAACAGGCACTGAGTACGATTAAGAAGGATCTGCACGAGCTGCATATTCAGACGACTCGGATCCAGGTAGGTGCAAGGTAGATCAACGTTGCATTAACAAGTTTTCCACCAGGGACCACTCAGGAAGTAGAGATGGTTTAATCATTGGATCTCTAGGCAGTCGCACTACTAGATTGATATTTGAGCATGGAGGCAGTCGATGACAAGGTCATCATAAGTTCTTTGAAGAATATCAGCCTCAACCCGGCCATGCTCCCCAATGAGTACCTTCACATGCTGCACACAGGTGTGACAGCAGGGTTTAGAGCTTGGGAGTAGTGCGCACTTAGCCTCATTAGTGAGTATCAGGTGAAAAATGAATAGATGTTTGCTGAGAAGATAGAAGCATTGAAGGCCATCGACACAATCCAGGCACAGAGTGCTCAGCTGGTGACCACAGTGGCACAAGCTTGTAGAACAGTGTTGAAATTGCATATCCTGTAGGATGCACTGTTGGAGGCCGAGATAAAAAAAATTGCCATATGCATGCACGATGCCAAAGCAGAGGTGGCTAGAGTCTAGTTTGAGTTGAACCTAAAGATAACAGAACTGGAGCTCAAGTTGTAGCCTTCAACCCCACTAGAGGTAAGGGAACAACACGAAGCTGCTATGAAAGATGGAATCACAATGGTGGATGCCACATTGGTGGATTTCACCGTGCTGTTTGAGCATACTATAAAAGTAGTCATGGCCCTACAGGAAGATCCCACCCTGCAGGTCTTAAAAATAGAAGTCTACAAGCTCTAGCAGCAATATGATGAAGTGAGGGCAACGGTGTGCACCATTGCTACAGCACAATGCCTTGCCAAGCTGTAGGAGGTGAAGCATCTACTTACACAAGTGGAAGAAGCGTAGAAGAAAGAGGTCGTTCTCAAGGCCAAATTGGGGTCCTGGTTGGATGAATCCTACATCATCTCTACCAATATTTAGGAGAAATTGGCGAACTTGCAGAGTACGTAGAAGAAAATCAAGTAGGGCAATGTAAGACTAGCCACATAGCAGCTGGTGGAACAGATCAAGTAGGTAGCCATGTAGAGTGTAGCTGAGGTAGAAGTTGCACAAGTGGATATGGGGGATCTTTGCAGTAAGATCTTCGTGCCATCCGAGTAACTTGAGGGCAAGTCATGATCTTTGTGTTGGGGGCCCATTGGGATGGGGTCCCCTAGGGTCAATTTTGGGGCAAAAGCCTAAGTTTTGTTGTATAAAGATGTAAATAATCTACAAATTGTGGTCATGGAGCACGTAGTTAGTTAAATAATCATAAAGGGTTCTACCCTTCTTTATGTAAGTTGAGTCAACTTTTTGAGGTTCTACGAACCATGGGATTGTATAAATAGGTGTGTCTTAGGATGTCTAAGGCAAGTAATGAAGTTTGTCTATGGGAGAAGTCTAGAGAATTAGCATAGAAGAGTAGGAAGAAAGGTTGTACAGTTGTGTGTGCAGAGGCCTAGAGTAGAGTCCACATCTAAGTGCGTGGACCCCTATAGGTGAGTTCACAGGGAATTTTGAGTCTGTAAGCTTGAACTGATTATAAAAAAAAAGATTATTGTAGAAATTCCTGTGTTTCGTCTATTTACTTATGTTATGAATGGATGCACGTATGTTGTGATGAATGATGGGTTTATGAAATAATATTTTATTTATGTGTGACTTTTCTTGATTTATATTGTTATATGAACGCAATTAATGTTAAATTTTTACACGAAGATTATCTTTTTGTATGTTAAAGTTATCAAACACTTAAGCCAATCTGAGTAATTGTTGGATTAAGAGTAATCATTGATGCGCATAAGTAGATGATTAGTCTATTCAAGGTCCGCAAAGGATAGTCGTAGACCTTCGTAGAGGTCTAGAGGCTGATTAAAGGGAGTTATATCAATAAGCCATAAAGGCTTATCGATCTGCATGAAGGTAGATTTAGGGCATAAAACAACATCACGCTAATCTTTGGGTGCAGAAACTTGGTTCCAACATCCCCCCATACCACTTCGGGTGAGACTTCAATCTGTGCTCCACGGATTGATTCTGAAAGGGTCAGCAGTGTAGGGATTTGTTTGGCACAACTAACTTTGAACTTGGCTCAGGACCCACTAAGCCAACACACTATCTGTTAGGAGGGAATTTCAAAATGTACATAGATCATTCTACCTTGAAATACCTGGTCAATAAGCCTGTGTTGGGGGAGGAAGATCTGCAGATGGTTGTTACTATTCCAGGAGTATGACTTTGAAGTAATTGTAAAACCAGGGAGGTTAAATGTGAGACTTGACCATCTATCACGGATCAAAACAGGATGTGAGCCCAATAATCTATCGGAAGGGTTTCCAGATGCACAGCTCTTTGCGGTGAGTGTAGAAGATAACCATTTTGTAGATATCATTAAGTTCTTGACTACGGGGATGGCACCAAAAGGGTATACAAGTTAGCAAAAGAAGGAACTTGTAGTGTGTGTGGAATATTTCTTAGTTATTATGGGACATATGTATAAGATGGGTGTAGATGAAATATTGTGAAGATATGTGCCAGATTTTGAGAGAGATAGC
Organism: Pinus taeda; assembly: GCA_000404065.3. Classification (NCBI taxonomy): domain Eukaryota; kingdom Viridiplantae; phylum Streptophyta; class Pinopsida; order Pinales; family Pinaceae; genus Pinus; species Pinus taeda. Next base: position 114,703 of record APFE031301138.1, read on the forward strand.
TTTCTCGCTGAAGCTCATGAAGGGGCTATGAGAGGACATTATGTAGGAAAAGCAACTATGCAGAAGATTTTGCATTGAGGTCTATTGTAAGGCATGTGATGCATGTCAGAGAACTAGCAGACTATCACGAATGGATGAATTTCCATTACAACCTCAAGTATCTTTGTAGCCATTTGAGAAATGGATGATTGATTTTGTTGGGCCAATTCAACCCCCATGGAAAAACATTGGTGCGCACTATATCATCATCATGACAGAATATCTAACCAGATGGGTAGAAGCACAACTAGTTAAGGAATATACAGGGGCTATAGTAGCAAAGTTTTTGTTTGAGTATGTCTTAACCAGATTTGGCTGCTCAAAAGTGTTGATGAGTGGGAGAGGTATGCACTTTCTAAACAAAACAATCAGCGCATTAACAAATAATTCCAAGTGTACCATCAAAAGAGTACACCATATCACCCCCAAGCCAATGAAACTATTGAAGCCTTCAACAATATTTTGGAGAACATGTTGATGGAGATTTGCAATGCACATCAAAATGATTGGTATGTGTGCATACCTACAGTGTTATGGGCTTATAGGACTACTTGCAAAAAGCTAACAAGACAAACATCATTCATATTGGTCTATGGTGTAGAAGTTATGATTTCGATGGAGTATATTGTGCCTAGTCTGTACATAGAAACTCTCATAGGTATGGAAAATATTTAGGCCTTGGAAGACCAGCTCATGCAGCTGATAGAGCTTGAAGAGGATTGATTTTTGGCAGGATTTCATCAGCAAGTACAAAAGGAACATGACAAAGCATGGCATGATCACCACATCAAAATTTGCATGTTCAAGGTAAACAATATTGTCTTGTTATATGATAGTAAGTTCACTAAATTTTTGGGTAAGTTTCATATGCATTGGCTAGGGCCATATATTATCAAAGAAATTATAGATGGAAGTGCATTTCAACTCACAAAGCTGAATGGAGACCCTTTTCTGAGAAGAGTGAATGGGAGCCGATTGAAGATGTATACAGGGAATCCTACATAATGACTATATGGCGACAAGACAGTCTTAGTGCTCCAGGAAGTTGCAAGGGAGTGCGAGACTATAAACTACACTGCCCAATTTGGAGGACTACACAGCAGGCGAGTTGCATGGAAAATAGTGAAGCTGCAACCTAGGAAGTTGAGCCATGGAGGGAGGTTTCATGCAGCACAGAAGAAAAGAAAGCCTTGGAGTCATTATTCATGACTGGACAGCCAAAAGATGGTTAAGAGGAGCGGGCTAGTGGAATTTAAGGAAAAAATCTTTGAAGATCTGCTGCCAAAACAACATTTATTATCAAAATTTGGGGGGAGCAATTGAATTCAAATTCGAAACCCCCTAAGCCAACAATGAGGCTGGGCTGGTAGTAGAAGGACCAACTACAGAAAAGTTAGTTGAGGAAATCAAGCAGGTAGTAACTCAGATCATTGCCAAAGTTGCCATGATCAAGGTAGAGCTGGGGGATCTTCACAGTAATACCACAACACCAACCGAGTGACTTGAGGGTGAGTAATGATCTTTATGTTGGGGGCTTGTTGGGATGGGGTTCCCTGGGTTAGTTTTGGGGTTAAGATAACCCAAGTTTTGATGTATTTTTTGTAAATAATGTAAAGTCTCCACGATTTTTGGATTCGGAGTGTGTAGATGGTTAGGAGTCAAAGGGGTTTTAGCCCCTTTTTATGTAAATTTTGAGTCATTTTTGAGATCCACCCATGGTCCACAGACCATGGGATTGTATGAAAAAGGATATAAATAGGTGTGCCTTAGAGAGTTTAAGGCAAATCATGTTAGTAATGGACAGATAGAAGAGAAGTGATAGTGCAGAGAGGTGGGTCAGATAGGAGGAAGAAAAGCTCTACAACTAAATGCGTAGAGGCCTAGGTAGAGTCTGCAGTTGAGTGTGTAGACCCCCGCAACTAAATGCACAGTGTAGTTTTGAGTCTATAAATTTGAACTGAAGATCAATAAAGAAGGTTACCAAAGAATTCTTGTGCATATCTGTTTATTTCTGTTAATGCAGTTAATATTATATGTTGTCAATAAATAATGTGTTTATGGAATATTGACCTAATGATGTACGATTCTCTTGAATAAATCTTAATAAATGTACGCAATGCATGTTAAGTACTTTCACAAAGACTATGATGAATTTTGTTATGTTTACTAAATAACTTAAGTATATCTATGTGAACACTAATTAAGGCTTGTTCTCTGATGCATGTAAGTGGATAAATGGACTATTAAGGGTTCAAAAAGGCTGATCATAGACCTTTGCAAAGGTCTAAATACTGTTTTAATAGAGTTCCAATACTGAGCCCTTAAGGCTTATCAATCTACCCGAAGGCAAATCTGAGGTGCTAAAAGACATCACACTCATCTCTAGATGTAGAAACTTGGTTCTTGCATCCCCCCATACTGCTTTAGGTGAGATGACAACTTGCACTACATGGGTTGTTTCCAAAAGGGCCAATAGTGTAGGGATTTTTTGGTTGGCACAACTAACTCTGGACCTGGGTCAGGACCCCCTAAGCCAACACAAGAATATAGGTATATATTTGCATGGACTTACTTTGAAATTCCAGGCATCAGTCCCACCATTGTGGAACATCATATTGACACCTAGCCTAATGTCTACCCTATTAGGAAAAAATAACATCAACTACATCCCTCTAAGGCAGAAGCAATCAAACAATAAATTGAGAAACTCCACAAAGATGATTTCATCTATCCTATCGCTTACACATCTTGGGTTTCTAACCATATACCCGTCATGAAAAAATAGGGCACCATATGAGTTTGTACTAATTTTCAAGATATGAACCAAGCATGTCCCAAGGATTATTACCCTACCCATTCATCGAGCAAGTTATTAATTCTTGTGTAGGTCATGAGGTCCTATCCTTCATGAATGGGTTCTCTGGGTATAATCAAATTCATATTTTCCACACTAATCAATATAAAACAACCTTCACAACCCCATGGGGCACATTTTCATATCACGTGATTCCCTTTGGCCTTAAAAATGTTGGTGCCACCTTCCAACAAGCCATGAATTATACCTTCCATGATCTAGCTCATCTCATTCTCACCTATTTGGATGACCTTACTGTATGATCCAAAAAGCGCGATGACCATATGGAGGACCTTCGCCTAGTGTTTCAAAATGTTGACAATATAACCTACACTTGAACCCTCTCAAGTGTTTCTTCTACGTTAACACATGATGGCTACTAGGATTCATTGTTTCCCAACAAGGTATTAGATTCAAACCTCTGAAATTCTAGTCCATCAAGGAAATTTTAGCTCGAAAAACTTTAAAGCAACTCCAAATTTTGCAGGGTAAGGCAAAATTCTTACATCATTTTGTTCCCGACTACGCCACCTATGCGCACAACTTCTTTCACCTGCTTACTCAATATATCCCTTTCCTTTGGGATTAGGAGACATAAGACTCATTTGAAGCCCTAAAAGATGCATTATCTCAGGCACCTTTGATTAGCCCTCCTAACCATAACAAGGATTATATTGTATACCTCTTAGCATTTGAAGTAGCCATCATCGGGGTATTTGTCAAAGAAGGACTTGATAATAGAGAACACACAATCTATTACGTCAAAAAGAACCTCTATGAGCATGCATTGAAGTATGAACGAGCCAAAAATATAGCCTTATCCCTTATCTAATTTGTACAAAATCTTCGATATTACATAATCTTATGAACCACCACCGTAGTATAAAATATCAACACTATGTGGTACTTGTCCACTCATCATATTGAACCACAAATACTTTTGATGGGTCATTATTCTACAAGAATTTGATATTCAGTTTTCCTCCCCCAAGAGATAGAAGGCCCTTATCCTCATTGATTTCATCACTGGTCTTCGAAAAGAGACCCAAGGATCCCCCATTAATGATGCATTTCCTGACGAACATTTGTTCATAATGTCAACTGATGACTCTTGGTATGGCAACATCCTCCTCTTTTTTAAAAACTCAAAAGTTCAAACCTCATCTTACTTGTGACTATCGTAGGCACATATGCCACCAGGACCCCCATTACCTCCTTTTAGGGGATGTCCTCTATCAATGGGGCATCAAAACCATCCTTCGTTGATGCCTCACTCAGGAACAAGCTGAGAAGGTCTTAAATTATTGCAACAATGGGGCTTGTGGAGGTAACCTCTCAAGGATGGAAAACTTCGAAAGTCCTTCGTGTCAATTATTTATGTCCCAACCTTTTCCATCACTGTATTTAAGGGGTCAAGATATGTGAGTAATGCTAAATATACACTCATATGGTGCAAACCCCACCAACTCCACTACACTTGGTCATCATCGCTGGCCCCTTCTGCAAATGGGGCATAGAATTCATGACCTACAACCCCTCATCAATAGGAAACCATAAGTACATCATGGTTGTCATCGACTACTTAACCAAATGGGAAGAGGCCATGACCACATACAATAACACCGCAGAAACCACTACACTTTTTTTCTTTAACCAGGTCATAACACGGTTTGGTGTTCCCAAGGAGTTGGTATCTGATCATGACAAACATTTCAAGAATGAAATATTTTAGGAATTATCCCAACACCTTGGTTTTTCCCGTGAGTTCGCTTCCCCATAATACCCTCAGTCCAATGGCCAGGAAGAAGTTGTCAACAAAGTCCTTAAAATAATTTTGCAGTGCATGGTGAATAACCACAAAACCAATTGGCACCATATGATGTTTTCAGCCCTGTGGGCACACCACACAATGGTCAAAGAAACTACAAGATTCACGCCTTTCTATTTAGTCTATGGGGTCGAAGATGTCCTCCTCCTTGAGTGTGGGATCCCTACATTACACTCATCCATCTAACTTCTCGCCGAAACCACACCTTTAAAATAGATGTTCGTACAACTCAAACACGTCGATGAAATTTCGTGAGAACCTCTCTAGCATAACAAAGCACACAAAAAGCGGACAAAAACCTTTTTTGACTGCAATGTCACCCCCTAGTCCTTTATTGAGGGGGAGTTAAACCTTTGATAGGTTATGTCCAAATAAGTGTTCGGACTAGGGAAATTTGAAACATTATGGAAAGGCCCATACATTTTCAAACACTACCTCCTCAAGGGGGCATACATCTTAGTAGAATCTGATGGGACTTGCCTCAAAGATCCCGTCAATGAGATCTATCTTAAAAAAAATCATCCATAACATTGCAAATAGCCCTAGAATAAAAATGTATGCACCATGACTTATTTTTATGATGACAAATTCATCATGGATAAACTCTAAAACCCTTTCTCTCATCATGTGTCACAGATGGATCATCCACCATCCTATCATCACAGGTTCATTGATGGTGCTTCTTGATGGTTGCAAAACCTCATTGCAGCAACCTAGACCATATATCCTCTCAAACACACACCATGTCTCACCAATGGACTATGTATAGGGTCAACTACAACAATCAAGCTGAATCGAATGGCGTCATAGGCCTTTTAGATGATGTATCCCGTCCAGGTATCAGTCACCTACATGTATTCCTTAATTCCCAGCTTGTTGTATCATAGTTGAATAGAACCTTCAAAGTTCATGATCCATGCCTCTTTCAAAAATATTTGCATGCACAAAGGTTAGCCCATGGTTTTGATCATATCACATTTACACATATACCAATGAATCAAAATCATATAGTTGACTGTATAGCTAATCAAATCCTAGACTGGAATGTGTCACATATATATTTCCATCAAGAAACTTGAAGCATCAAAATAATATCCATCATACAAATGCATAAATATATCACATGTCTAGAAGCATGCACATCAAGCCACATCATAAGAGCTGCAAAAAATCAGCCTCCTAGACTAAAAAAAGTTATTTTCACACATCCGCACGTTTATGACAATAATAGGTGCACGAGTTGCACATCTATTTCTCGAAAAAATCCACAATACATGCATATGTCCAATCATAAGCTGCATCGATGTTGGATATTAGGTTGTGCATCTACTCAAAAATAAGACACACAGTCCATGCCCCTGTTCTGATTACATGTGTGCTCACTCTAATGGCTTAGCCATAGGGTCATCAAACCAACGACCCCATGGATTTTGTCCACTAAGTTGCATGGTTAGTGCAGCTGAAAATATGACACCCAGAGAGGCTCTATGGATATCCTTGAGAAACCAGAACAGACTGCATGACTAAAACTCATTTGCCCACACAGTCTAAATGTTTTACCCTAAAAAAGGTCATACATGTCACCCCTGTATGATCTACCTAACCTAGTCTACCAAAATGAAAACAATTTGGGTTATGTGTTATAACCTGTCTCTCCTCACATGCTACCTAGGTGCATGGGCTAACCACAATGGCAGGAAATAGCTCCTATAACAACTCTGATCTCCCAAAATAGCAAGTACAAATGATGTGGTATATGGCCTACTTTTCCCTATATAACACCTTCTTTGTTATCTTATGGAGCCTAGTACAGGAGCACATGACCTCCACTTTCAAAACCATTAGAGACACAAGTATCAGGATCACATCATCTTCATCATGGTACCCTCCATTCCATTTCAACCCCAAGCTCATTTTTGGGCTCGTTGCATGCTCATAGTACCACTTCATGTGTGCATTCTCCTATTTTTTATTCATCTTGTTCAACCAATTTCATCTTACACATATTTTTATCAAGATGTTTTCACTTGGGTTATTGGTCATTGAGGTAACAGGTACATCAACAACTTCCCACAAGAATCAATACCTTGATGGTTGTCAACAAGATAGGTATCATTCGTCACTCTGCATGATAGGCTTCCTATAAATCTTTGCATATCCTAACATAATTTCTCTGAAATGCACCACAAGGTGTATCATCTTGACCACATTTACCACCACCTCCCCTTGCACATGGTAAACATCCATGTTAGTCGATAGAGCCTCCCCACTCATGGATCACCTCATGTTATAAACCCCCACATTTTATTTCAAATCCATGACCATCAACCCCAACCTGGGAGCCATCTCAATTGCATTCCTTGAAGATTAGCCCCATTCTTCTCTTCTTCAATTATTGCTAACCAACCCTACTCTTGGGCCACCTTATTCATTTGTGATGGATAAAGATGAATTCTCTTTTGCGTTCTACATTAGGCCTATCATCCCTCCATACAACATAAGTTTGTTTACATCACTTCATCTGCCTCACTAACCCAACATGGACACCAACCAATGGGTCCCTCGCCCTCCACAAAATACAGGTTGCCTCCATCATCATGTAGGTCATTGTTTTCATGGGGCACCCGTCTCCATGTATGTACATGCCAAACCATCTTTACATTTTTTTTCCAAGTGTACAATTTTTTTTAGGAAAATGTTTCCCACCCATATTTTCCTGCCTTATAGCCAGTGGTAGTCCCTAATCACCCTTGTTCGTAGCTTGCACTTAATCATTCATTCACCCTCTTCACACCAGATAGAACATACTCATCCCTACCTTGGATGTCCTATCGACTCCAAGGCCACTCCTCTCAGAAGAACTTTTTTGACTGCCACCACTCGCATTATAGCTATGACCTCGGGAAAGTTGTCTATATCCATTCATATCATCATCTTTCATTATCATTCCTTGTTGACACACCTTATTATAATATATTTCACTATAAATGTTGATTTCTCAAGTCAACATTTCGGGTGGTTGATGCCTCTTTCCTGTCAAATTCAACACCCATCTTCCATGATCAAAGTAGTCCCTTCGGTGCTTCCCCCCTTAAGAAACATCCTCAGGTGGCATAGTGGGAATCACTATTTCCCATCGATTTCATCAGTCCCCCTAACATTCGACACCAACATAAGCTCTCATGTCAGGGTGATATCATACTTCATGACCATTGTGGTTCTCTCATTTAGTCGAAGACCCACACATCCCGTAGCACCTCAGTTAGCAGTGCTTACATCTTGATGTGTGGGAGGTACCATAGTCAAAGACCCATGCATCCACGAGCACCTCATTCAAGTAGTGGTTCACCTTATCTGATGAATGGAGGCACCTAGTTTGGTCTACTTGTCGATTATGCGCCCCTGTGGGCATTAGTATTTATGATCATTAGCTAGTAGCATGTCAGCCACTCCAACACTGAATTGACAGGAATACTTCCTATCTGATTGTAATAAATAGTCACCAGTCATCATAATGATCATGGAAGATTCCTTCCTCGTATCATGCACTTTTTTTTTTAGAGCATGGTTATCTTTAATCCTTAATTAAGGTTTTTCCCTACTCATCTATGTAGCAAGTTATTCTCTCTATCAAGAAGTTGATCAAACTCTCAGTAAGGAAATAAAACATGATTTATTTAAGCTATATGTTTGCTCCTAATATCATACATTAGGGGGAACTGTTAACACCATAAAATCGTACACATTTTTGTACAATCCAAAGATGTCCAAAGTCATCCAACAAAATGTAAAAGTGAAGATTTTCTAGTTGAATACATTACAAAAGTTCAAAAATTTAATTTCTTTTGAGGTCTAATTTATATTGAACTGAAAATTGTTTATTGTTTGGTTTTCCCTTCGATAGTCACATGAAAGTGCAGAATTTCCTTTGAAATCCATGCAATCGAAGAAAAGACCGACTCAGCAAATTTGGGACCACTTCCCACACTTGGAAGATGATTCCCTGACATGTTCCAATCAAGGACAGCTAAATTTGAGTCACCCTAAAGATATGCAACCCTCGAAGGAATCATCTTGTCCCACTCATAATTAATTTTCATTGATGAACCAAGAGACAGAAGAGGGATTCAAAAAATTCCATATAAACAGGCCATGGGATAACCAAAGAGAAGGTAGTGTTATGCTGGCCAAAATGCTGTTAGAGCAATCCTTCATTTCATTGTTGAAGTAGAAGAAGTAGAGAACTAGTGCGTTGGTAGTGTTTCTTCTTTGTAATCTGTCAGTCTAGTGTGGAGAGGATTTCACCATTGAGAGAGCCTTGATACTTCTTTGATAGAGAGGAGAATCTTGCAAAGAGAGTGAAGAAAGGAACATCCTTGCTGAGGATTTTTTAGCACCATATCTCAAAGAATTCTCTTCAAGTGTTTAGTATTCTTCTATTTGTATTCATATTCTACCACCAATAGTCAATAAAGGGAGTTGTTTTCCATAATTATGTTGAATTGTTGCCTTCATTAAGAACTATTTATGTGTTTATCTCTTTTTTTTTTATGTTTGTATATGAATTGTTTTCACTATTTGTAATGCTTTGTTTCTTCATGCTTGCCCACTGACAACAACAAAAGTGCTTGTATTTCTTTGTAGGGAACAACCAACTGCTAAGAAGGTGTCTTTTGGTACCCCATTGCTACAAAATGGGCCATCCTTGGGAATTTTGCAATCAATTAGAGGAATTTTCTAAATAGTAGGAGCTAATTCCTCAAGGAACAGTGTAAGGAAATCGGTGCATGATGGGATGAGTTGGTTAAGTACTAGCCAGATGAGTCATTCAACAAGAAAGAATATAATTGATTTTGTAGGTTGAGCTCTAGAATTGAGCTAAAAATTGTAATACATTATCTTACCCACTTGATTAATGAACACAGGTCTGAAGGGATTTTCAGCAATTGCTTTCCCCTATATAAATATTTGTGCATGTGTGATATTTCTTCTTGCATGTTTCTGATTCATGTTTTAGATTGTGAATTGAATTTCCCAAAGTAGTATAGTAGGTTTGATTCTTATTTTTTAATAAATTTAATGAGCAGTTTCAATTCTACACCATAATTTCTACATGCATCTCTCCTCTTCCTTTTTATCCTCTTTAAACATTCTTCCCTAATAAATTTATTATATATGGGAACATCTTTGATGGCCTATAGAAGAGGAATTTTAACACACATATTTTTTAGTTCTCTCATGAGTTCAACCTCTTCTAGGGTGTGTGATTTGGGATGGACCATCTTTTCAAGATAGGGAGGTGGATTGGCTTGAGGAGCGATTTCTTCCTTCTATTTTTAAAGGTCTTATGTAACTGGAGAAGGTGGGTAAGCATTTCTAAGTACCTTCCTAGAATTGAGGTTGATTTCTTGGATTTTTACAACATAGGTAGGATAGGATGTTTTTCCATTGTAGACCTGCTTGACTTTCTTATTATTTGGGGCCGAATTAAGTTGAGCATGAATTTTGGGTTGTTTAGGTAAATTGTTTTGGGATAAATATGGTTTAGAAGGATGAGGCATTAAGGAAAGTGGTTGGAAATATTGAGGCCTCCATCCTTGTGATGGATTATCCCATTCAAGAGGTTGGGGCTGATATGATTGTAAAGGTGGAATTATAGGTTAAGGAGGAGGATAGCATGAAGGTGAAGGCATGGACCATGGAGGATTTTTTGGAGGATACCAATAGTAAAAAGGTACATTATGACTTGAATTAAAAGAAGGAGGATAGTGTATACCTTGCATACCTTGTTGATATGGCCTAGGGCCTTGTGGACGCCTTTGGTTGACAAATAAAATTTGCTCCATGCCTCCCTATGTTCCTTTATACACTTATTTTAGACCTAGAGGAGATGTACACTTGCTAGTTGCATGATTTTCCTCACACATAGAAAAAATTTCTATTACATTCAATGAACACTCATTTGTACGGTGCACCTAGGGAAAAATATGGCCAATGCCCTTTTTTCCTCTTCATGTTTCTTCTTTATCTGCATTGCTTCCATATGCAAGGAAAAAGTATGTAACATTTCACTTTTAAAATCCCCTAACATACTTTCTATTTCATTCTTGAAGGCTGAGGTAGAAGGTGAAGATCTCAAAAAACCTTGGCTGGATCTACCTCTTTTCTTTGCAACTCTAAAGTGGTTTTTGAACACTATCTTAATTTCCTCATAATTGAGCTAGTAAATATCTCCATTAGACAACATGTTGAGGGTCTCCATCAACTCTTCCCTGACCCTCAGAGTAATATTAGCTTCATTGACTCTGGATCAAGGGTACAATTAGTCATTTTATAGCTCAACTGAAATATTTCTTCAAATTCCTCTAGTCACTCATCTATCCCTTGAGTCATCCTAGAGATTTATTCTTTTTTTTTTTCCTTTCTCAATAATAATCTTGTATTTTGTGTTGAATGCTTGCTACATTTGAGCCAAAGTAGTGATACTACCTCCTTCCTAAATCATGAACCAACGTAAGGTTGCATTCTTGAGGGTGGAAGGAAAAAAATTAAGTTTATGCTTATCAAAGGTGTAATCATATCTTCTTCATACACCAAAAAAATAAAAAATGAAGGTATTAGGGCATTTAGAAGCCAAGACATCAAAATGTGTGATGGAAGTAGGGTTAATTTTCTTCATTCTAGCTTTCCCATTTGTCTCTCTAATAGGAAAGTATTCAAGCTGCTTATTTCCATCCATTCCTTTAGTGGGTCATGGAGGTTCTTCTTCCACTATAGGCTCCTAAAAAATATCTGGTTTCTCACCTACAAGGTTATCCAAATCCTCTATGGTCATAGGAGGAGGTCCACAGTCACCAGAAAGTGAATTTGATTTCTTATAGAAGTGGGGGTTTTACACAAAAATTTCCCTGAGTTGTCCCTAGCTCTACAAGGCATGAAATTATTTTTTTTCTTTTTTTGTTGAAATTTTTTATAGACGTAAATATTAATGCAAAAAAAAACTTTTTGTGTTGTTTTTAAAGAAATATAATGGAAAAGAAAGCAAATTTAAAGTAGAAAGTGATATCTGTTTCGACATCTCCCCAGTAACAATTCCAAAAGGTGATGAGTCCTGGTATTACAACAAGAGTGTTGCAACTCCCAAGGCTACCAACTTTAATTTATCAATCTAGAGTTCATGCAAAGTTAAAAGGAGACAATGTTGTATGCAAAATAAGCAAAATTTTACCTAAGTTGCTATGAAGCAACAAATTGAACTGGAATGTGCAAAAGCCATTTAACAAAATTATAAAGAAGGAAAACTATTGAACCTAAATTTGCAAGAAAAGAGAAAATTGAAGCATTACTTGTCCTACTTCATAAAGGAAACACTAATCTATTTGCATGGAAAGAAATGTTGGAAAATAATCCTAATCACTTTTCCAAAAGTTAAATAATAGGAAATTAAACTTAATCTAATTGCATGCAAGTAGTGAATCTAATCTATCTTACAAGAAATCAAATAAATACCAATGCAATCAAGGTAAACTCTATTCTATTTGTAGAAACCATCAAATGCTCAAAAGTGATCAATGTAGACTACTTTGATGCTACTAAACTAATAACTAGAAAAGTAAACCTTAATTTCATAATTAAAGCTAGGATGATGAAAGTAATATACACGAAGGGTATTTGGTCTTCTCAAGTTTGGTAACAAGGCTTAGGGGACGTTATGGAGTGATGAGGAGAAAAAAATAAGCTTAAGAGGAAAATTTGTGTCATGTATTGATGAATTATGTGAAGTGTTATAGGATGCCCCTTTTCCCAAATCAATTGTTATTGCATTTTGATTCAAAAAGCTTATACGTTTTTCAATGATCAATTGATGAGCACATTAAATGGTTGACAATCACTATGGGACTTAAATAATAATTTTTAGTGTTTTCAAGTATTTTGATGCAACAAAAAAATAAGAAAAGTATTGTTACACAAGAACCAATACTCACATAATTTTGGTTGTTAAACAAGAACCAACCATAAAAATGTATGTTGCAATCAAATGTATTTCAAAGTAAACTTTGCAAAAAGAATAAAATTGTCAAATGATATGATTATTCAAAGTTAAAAGAGAATCAATACAAAGCCAAATCTCATATAGAAACAAAACATTTCAAAAATATCAACTTATGATTAAGGGAATCAATGCAATAGTTGCATGAGGACATGCACCATCTTCAGTTGGGGGGTATGTTGGGTCTATAAAATGTCGTCCACTTTCACCTTCATTTCCCTCATTTTACCCTCATTCCGTAACTTTATAACCCCATAACCTTACATTAAGCAACCATTTTAATCATTACATGGGTTTATCATTATTATTTTCCAAGTCATTAATTTTAAGTATTATAAGTGAATTTGTGATTAAATGTTAGGAAATTAACATATTTTCATATATATCTAAAAGTGTTATGAGTTTTGTGATATTGTTGGTCTACTTGGAGATTCTAGAAGGGTCCCACTTGGCCATCCAACCAGAAATTCGAATTTCAAATTCCAACTCATGAGGATTTGTTGAATAATTGTAGAATATGTGGATCATTAACTATGCACATCTAAAGGAGAAGAATCATGGATGAGAGGATTTTGAGAGGATTTGTATCTTACATTTTTAGGAGATTGGTTGTAACCACAAGAGATAAACGTGGATGTAGGAGAGATCTAAGGATCTATATTTATTGTATAGTTATCCTCAAATTTTGTATAAATAGGAGTGCATCCTTCATATAAAGGGTTGTTAGTTGTCAATTTTAAGTTGTCGATCGTTAGTTATTAGCTGTCAATTGTAACTAGTTAGTGTTGTTATTAGTGATAGTTTCTAGTTTGAGGTTCCAAGTTTCATCCACGTGGTTTGTAAAGTGAGGAGAGAGAATTCCTATAATATCTTGTAACTTCATCTTTATGAAATACATACTGCCACTTTGATCTCCAAGATGTGATAGTTTGTTTAGCATTCTTGCTGAGGAATAGAGGCCCCCCATCAACCAAATATTGCACATGTTTGTACATATTGGTAACATAGTGTAGTTGTTTTATTTCATTTCTTTTCATGCAAGTGTGCTTTTACTTTCAACAAGTGTGATTTCATTTTAGTAAGCATGATTTACTTTCGAGCAGGTGTGATTTAAATTATACAAGTGTGGTGTGATTTTGATTATGCAAGTGTGGTGTGATTTCATTTATGCAAGTGTGGTGCGATTTCAATTCTACAAGTGTGATTTCAATTTCAAGCAGATGTGATTTTCTTTATGCAAGTTTGATTTCAATTTCTTTATATTTGGTTTGGTTTGAATTGAATTAGATTGATTTAATATGTTTTGTAATTAGTTTTAATTGAATTAGATAAATCTAATCTGAAAGATAACCACCTAGTACATATAGTATAGGTATACCTTGTTAATTTATGAAACCCCAGGTTGACAATTAATGACGTGGATTTAACTTGAAATTAAATCACCCAACACTAGTTGTGCTATAATTCTTTACTACTTGAGTAAATTTTCAAATTAAATTAGGATGTTTTCATGCACATGTTTTATCTAATAAATTCTCACTCTTGAAAGAAAGTAAAATAACACACTGACAAAAATAAATCTAAATTAAAATGCAGAAGTAAATAGAAAAATCAAATCTAACTTCTCTTTACGCTTGAAAAAAAAAAAAAAATCTAATCTAACATTGTAGAAATAAATATCACACCATCAAATATATATGTACTTCTTATTGACAAAAATGAAACTAAATCTTAAGTGTAGAACTAAAATATCACACTAGCAAATCTAAATCACACTGATAAATCCTTGGAAGAATTATACTCCTAATTGAAATTCATAATTAAATGTTTCTACTCTTCAAAATTTACATGTGCATAATACATCCCTTTTTTATTTATTTTCTTCATCCTTCACACAATGAAATGATTAAATCTATGAAAGAAATCTTCAACAAACTTTGTTACAATTTTTTTTCTCAATATCTTAAGCATTCACTGAAAATAAAAATTGAAAGATTAGCTGAGATAATCTAATTCTATAGAACTATAATACAAAACTTAAATATTAGCTAAAAATAAAATGAGACCTTTCAGCTCCCAGGGAGTCCTTGTGTGAGTTGTATATATGGATATACCAATAGAGATTAAACACACATTAATATGCAATGCACAAAGGAATAACAAACTCGATTTTATTATTGAAAAGAGTATTCCAAAATAACAATAGCTTTGTGTGTTATCATTGTGCCGAGAGGCAGGTTTTATATCCTCCTTCAATAAACTGTTTGGAGATTTCTAAACCTATCCTACTCAACATAAACTCTAAAAATAACATAATATAACATCAAATAGAGATTCTTCATGATTTTCTATTGGATAAGAAAATCACGAGGAAAAATATCAACTTCATCCTTATCATTGATATCCTCGCTCGCCTGATTCGTCTTTGGATCCTTTGACTTCCACATTGACCTACTCATACAATATCCTTATCATCTTGTTGGATCATGGAGATAGGTGAATATCATTATACCAATTGTCAGCTACCTGTTAATTTATTTCATTCCTCAACTAGTATTTCAAAACCTACAAATTCTTCAAGTAAGTTGCAAAATCGATCACTAGTTGCATAATTGATGAAATTTGGTAGCTTATGCAAATATTAAATAAAATAATAAGGAAAAAAATGGAACTATGAAAAATATGATTAGGTAGCTTATTTTTCCAATAACCTTTCAAGTTGACACCTTATTGAGATTATTATGGTCAAAAATGAAGAGAATGGAGTGAATGACATTAAGGGAAGGTGTCAAAAAGGAACAATTTTTGTCTTCAACCTTCCCCCACACAGAAGATATTGCATGTCCTCATGCACAAAATTTCAAAATTTTGTGACTCACTTTGTCATTAAGCTACCTTCGAGGCTTGAGAAATAACATCTAAATTAGTATTCTCTGACTTTATGGTTCTTCTTATGGTTGCCATCCTTGATTTCTTCTTTAAAATCTTGCATTGCAAACCCCCGATTTTACTTTTGAGAAGTTTATTTTTAGCCTTTAAATTTTTGTTTTTGTTGCACCTGTGGCAAATATATAAGAGAATATTTTCATTTTGATTCCTTTGAATGTCATTTTGTACCTTCATTTCTTCATGTTCTTTCTTCATAAACTTGTTTAACACTTCTAATTCATAAATTTCATATTTAAGAGCATTTTCAATTCTAGATTCTTCTAAGGGACTGAAATGAACTTCTTCACTCAGAATTTTTTCTTGATTAGAGGATAAATCAACAACTTGTCCTTGGTCCTTTTGTTCAAGAGATTCTATACATTCATAGATTTGTTGTTGAACAAGGTCAATTTCTGGGGTTTTCCATGTTGGACTTGCAATCAGTGATGGTATTTTCTATGCTTCTTCTTCTTCTATTTATCCCTAAATTTTCTCAAGAAAAGCAAGGAAACATCCAAAATCAAGGTATTTGCAGGATTTCTAATCCAAGAAAAGAAGGAAAACAGGAAAGAGCTGAAAAGCAGAGGAAGTTCATTGTTTTTTCCCTAGTGAACTCTAGGAGGAGCTTGGCAACCCTAACTCGATTTCTATATAAGTAAAGTGAGGGTTCTTGTGCAAGGGGTCAAAGCATTTGAAAGGATAGCCCACTAAGCTATTGTGAACTGTCATACACTTGAAGAGTGAGCTGAAGAGATAGATAGAGAGAGAGAGAGAGAGAGAGAGAGAGAGAGAGAGAGAAGAGGAAGGGGCAAGGGAAGGCTAATACAACATATGGTTGTAATCACTCTTCCATTATAAATACAAAACTGCAGTTGTGTTCCCTACTCCATAGTGTCGGTAACATTTTTCATTGAGTTGTTCATTTCGACACTTGTTGAGCTGAGTAGCTTAAGTTGTATACAAATATATGTTCATTGTGCATTCTTATGTTAGTTTCAATATTGTATGTTGTGATTGTGTTTGCATTTCCTTTATGCAGGAATTGATTTGGAGCCAGCTTTGAGGGAGTTCTTCTTGGCTACGTAGTGATCTCCAAACAAATCTAGAAGGAGACTTGAGGTAATCCTCTTTCCATACTTTGTCAACTTATATTTTATAGATGCACATGTGTATAACTTGGTAGCTTCTGTAGATAATCTTACAGTTTGTTGAAGGTCCCAAGAAGGCTTTTGAGGGTAGTTTTCATTCTCCATACACTGTGCATTTTACCCCATAGCAAAATTGGCAACTCCGCTGGGGACTATACATCTAGTTCCTGATTTACCCATACTCTTCTTTGTTCTTCTCTTCCTTCTAAGAGCTCCCTACTTCTTCAAATCCTTTTCTGATCCACCAAGTATCTTGTTACATCCTACTAGTTTGCATTCACCTCAGAAACTGATCCTAAAGGCCCTCTGTTTGAGCAATTTCCCACACTAACGCAGGTTACTGTTGACACCTAATCCTCTGTGATTAGGTGAATTTGGAATGTGAACAGTCATCAAGAAGATGAACTGAGCAGTCACATTCTTTGTATATAACAATAGCTACCTAATGAAATTAATAGTATCAGTTTTTTGCCAAACTGGAGTTACTCCTGGTCTAACATGGTATCAGAGCCAGCTCCTTGTTTACCCTTTATGTCTTTGTAACTCCTAATCTGCTCCATTTCTCTCTGCCACACTTGTGCTTCCCTGACATATTCTATTTATGATTTTTGCATACGCTTAGACCCCAAACCGTTTCATATTCCTTGACCCCTGACACCTCTATCCATAATGCGCTGCTCTTCAGCGTTTACAGCGACCTCCTTCTTTTCATTTTTTCTTTTTGGATATCCTGAGTGGACTCAGCTGCAACCATCTCAGTGCAAGTATCGAACTGAAATGTGGAGTGAACTTGAAACCTCCATTTCATGCAACTTCTCCGGCGCTTGCTCCTAATTCATATTCTGCCGAAATCATTTGTTCACACCCAGTCTCATTCCTTTGAAACTGATACGATGCCTGTAGTCTGTGGGTGCAATCTGAATAAGGTCACGCATGTGGACCAAGGACAGGCCCGAACACAGCACAATTTTTAGTGTCGATATCACACGGAACATGGGAGTGATATCAAAGCGCTTGTTTTCATAATGGTGGCACACTGTTTGAATTTCATAATGGTGGCACGATGTTTTCATAATGGTGGCACACTGTTTGAATTTCATAATGGTGGCACGTTGTTTGCATAATGTTTGGTATTAAACAACGTTTGAGTTTTGAATGCGTTAATAATTCAAAGTTGTGGTTTGAATGTGTATTAAAGCTGTGGTTTGAGTGTATGCTCAGTGGGTGTATGCGTTGAATGATAT